>PVKP010016584.1:0-47851 GCA_004027715.1 Plecturocebus donacophilus
GCAAGGCCACGTCCTAATCCTCAGAATATTCCATTCACATCAGGAAAAGCATCTCTGCGAACGAGATCAAGGTAAGGCGCTTGGGAGGAGGGCGTCCTGGGTTACACAGGTGGGCCGTAAATGCAAGCACAGCTGTGCTCAGAGGGAAACATGAGACAGAGAAGGCGAGGCCATGTGACAACGGAGACAGCGGCAACAAGCGACGTGGCCACGCCAGGGAGGCCGGCAGCCCCCAGAGGCTGGAAGGGACCCTCCCCGGAGCCTGCAGAGGGGGCGCAGCCCTCCCACACGCTGGTCTCAGGCTTCTGCCCCAGAGGTGGGGGCCAGCATTTCTGTTTAAGGCCTGGTTTGTGGTGCTTTGTCATGGAAGCTGCAGGAAGCTGATACCGCCATGGATGAGGCGCGCAGGAGCCGAGGGCCTGGGTTCAGATCCCAGCCCTGCCAAGCACCCACTGGGCAATCAGGCAGGCTGCTCAGCCCCTGTGGCCTCCATTTCCCCGTCTATAGAATGGGGCCAACAATACTGTTCACTTCACAAGGGCATGGGGACAGTCACACTAGCGGTTCCCTTACATTAAAAATCATCCATCACGTGGCCACGCATGGTGGCTCCTGCCTGGCATCCCAACACTGTGGGAGGCCAAGGCAGAAGGGATCTGAGCAAGGTCACCTCAGAGAACCAAGAGCACATGCCCAGACCCCCTCTGGCTTGAACCCAGGAGTCTGAGACCAGCATGGCCAACATACTGAGACCCCTGTCTCTACAAAAACAATTTTTTTTTTTGAGACAGAGTCTTGCTCTGAGGCTAGGCACCAGGCTGGAGTGCAGCTGCCCAATCCTGGCTCACTGCAACCTCTGCCTCCCGGGTTCAAGCGATTCTCCTGCCTCAGCCTCCTGAGTAGCTGGGACTACAGGCACATGCCTCTATGAAAAAATTTTAAAGAAAGTTAGTAGGGCATGGTGGTGCACACTTGTAGTCCCAGCTACACAGGAGGCTGAGCTGAGAGGCTCACTTGAGCCCAGGAATTTGAAACTGAAGTGAGCCGTAATTGTGCCACTGTACTCCAGCCTGGGCAAAAGAGCAAGACTCTGCCTTCAAATTAAAAAAAAAAAAAATAGGCCAGGTATGGTGGCTCATGCCTGTAGTATCAGCACTTTAGGAGGCTGAGGTGGGCGGATCACCTGAGGTCAGAAGTTCAAGACCAGCCTGACCAATATCCTGAAATTCTGTCTCTGCTAAAAATGCAAAAATTAGCCCGGTGTGGTGGTGGGTGCCTGTAATCCCAGCTATTTGGGAGGCTGAGGCAGGAGATTCACTTGAACCTGGGAGGCGGAGGTTGCAGTGAGCTGAGACCGCACCGCTGCACTCCAGCCTCAGAGACAGAGTGAGACTCTGTCCAAAAAAAAAAAAAAAAAGAATTACCTGTTAATGATCTGAAACCCAAATACAGCAGGGCATCCTGTACTTGCTGATCTGCCCCATGGATTAAGCGGGACCCCTTATTTACCCCTGGTTTAGTGTACCCCTGGTTTACCGCCTGCTGGAGGTGCCAGCTGCGACCAGGCTGAGGTTGGTGGAGGACGGCCAGCTGCCTGGGGACAGTGATGAAATCTGACTTCAAAGCTGAGGACAGGGCTGTGTCCCAATGACCAGCATTCCAACCAGGGACAGAACATTCTGGGAAGCAAATATCTTTGTCACATCAGCCTCATCAAAGAGGGAGAGGAACGGGCCGAGGAGGGAGGCTGGGTCTGACAGAAGCAGACTCAGGGCAGCGGGAGGAAGGGGACAGTTCTAGACCGTGCTGAGCCGCAGTTTTGGGCACCTCTCCAAGCCTTGCTCCCACCCCCAGCTTCCTAGGACCCTCGCCAGCAGGTGAGGCCAGGCCTTAGAGCTATGTGGGGTGGGGCTGGGGGCTCTACTTCTCTAGGCCTGTCTCAGTGTCTGTGGTGCGGGGCTCATCCCACAGGGGTGGGGGTCCTTGGGGGTCTCAGAGGAGGTCGTTCCCTTGGAGCTTGGGTCCCAGATTCAGGATTCTCCAAAGATGGCTCCCACAGACCTAAAGACCGCTATGCACAGTGTGGGGTCCAGGGTCAGCAGGTCACAGCGGGGCTGGGCCGGTGCTGTCCGTTCTCCAGAGCAACCTGCTCAGACCCCACCACAAGAGCCCGCACAGTGGGGAGAAACCAAAACCCGGGGAAGCCAGCCCAGGCAGGGGCTTTGCAATGGGAGACCCCAGTAAAATGGAAGGTCCCGGGCAGCTGACCGGCTGGGGGATCCGGCCCTGGGGGTCCTGAAAGGGAAGCCTGTGAGCTCGCCCTGGGGAGAAGGTTCTAGTTTGGCTTCTCGGATGAGGGGGAGGACAATGATCTCTCCCTTAACGATGGTGGTACTCAAGGCCTCCCTCCCTGGAGTTTAAGGGACAAGCTCAGGCAAGGAAGAGGGTCACCTGGCTCCTGGTTTATCCATTCAAGGAGCAGCAACTGAGTGCCAGCTGTTTGTCAAACAGGAGCAAAGAGACAGAGACGACACCTGCTGTGAAGATGCACACAACAGTGTGTAGTGGCAGTTTCAGGGGACAGGCAAATGTGCCGGGCAGGGGCCAGGCTCACCCTGGGGATGCACTGGGGACCTGGGTCCTCAATGCTTCCTCCGGCCTCTGCGTGTAGGTCCCACTCTGCCACCTGCTAGCTGGGACCCTGGACAAGTCACACAGCCCCCAGGACCTCAGTGTCCCCACATGTGAGCTGTGGGTCACACACCCACATCACCGCACCGCAGCAAGGATGGGGAGGGCCGGTGGCCTGCACTCGGGGGTGGATCACCGGGGAGCTCTTGTTCCGCCCTGACCCCAGCCTCCACTGGTGAAGGAGACAGCTGTATTATTACTAGCATTATTTTTTATGATGGAGTCTCACTCTTGTTGCCCAGGCTGTAGTGCAATGGTGTGATCTCGGCTCACTGCAACCTCTGTCTCCCGCCTCAGCCTCCTGAGTAGCAGGGATTACAGGGGACCGCCACCATGACCGGCTAACTTGTGCATCTTTAGTAGTGACAGGGTTTCACCATGTTGGCCAGGCATCGCTGACCTCAAGTGATCCACCCACCTCAGCCTCCCAAAGTGCTGGGATTCCAGGCGTGAGCCACCGTGCCTGGCTGGCTGGATTATTTTTAACCCCTCAGTACTTCAGCGCCAAGTTCCTCAAAACAAGGCCATTCCCTCACATGAGCACAGAACAGTCGATTCCACTACAACTCGACATCTGTGTTCCTAGAAATCACTGCATGCAAAACCACGCGGTCAAAACCACAGGGCTTGTGGGGGAACAGGATGAAGGAAGGGCACTCGAAACAGACAGGAACCCTGATAAAAACGGCAGCACGGTTTCACAGGTTAAGGGGTTGAGACACACATCAACATAGCACTTGGGCTTGAGAATGCTAAGTTTCCCAAGGGAGGTGGGCTGGAGAGCTGGTGCGCAGTGGCTGAGGAGGGTCAGTGAGGGTGTGCCCTGACGAGGATGGGGTGCCCGGGGCAGCTGGGGCTGTATGAGCCCCGTATGCATCCTGTGTGTTCCTCTGTGAACACAAGCGCATCAGTCGCGCAAGGGGCAGTGGCTGTGTTCACCCAGTGTTTCTGGTGAGTGAAATCTCACAAAGGCAAACACAAAACTTGTGTTATCTTCAAACCGTTCCCTGATAGAGCAATCATGCTGGAACCAATTCTCGTTTTCAAAACAAGCTTTGTAGCCAAACTGACTGTCCAACCATCACTATCAACAAATTAACCTTGGCCAGGCACAGGGGCTCATGCCTGTAATCCCAGTAGTTTGGGAGGCCAAGGCAGGTGGAGCACTTGAGGCCAGGAGTTCAAGACCAACCTGGCCAACATGGTGAAACCTTGTCTACCAAAAATGCAAAAATTAGCTGGACGTGGGGTCACGGGCCTGTAGTCCCAACTACTTGGGAGGCCAAGGCTGGAAAATTGCTTGAACCCAGGAGACGGAGGTTGCAGTGAGCTAAGTTTGTGCCACTGCACTCCAACCTGGGTGATAGGGCGTGACTCCATCGCGGGAGTAAGAAAAGAAAGAAAAAAAAGAGAGAGAGACAGACAGAACAATACAAGCAGGAAATCTGTAGCCCTGGATCAAAACTTGCCTACTTATCCTGGTGTTTTTATGGTCCAAAGAGACATGCTGGCGCCCAAAAGCACATGACGGCTGAGATTAGTGAGCTCAGGACTTACAAAGCAGGCAGCACCCACCCCCATGGGATGCTGGCAGTCTGTGAAAGGAGCCGGTACTTTTCCCTGCAGGCAGCAGAAGCCCTGAAAGGTTTCAGGCAGGGAGGGCCATCCCAGGTCCCAGGCTGCCCCATGGAGGGTGGATTTCACAGGGAGACAGATGGAGGAAGTTACAACCCTCCATGGGGGCTGAGGAGGGTCTGAGCCACATTTTAACTCCAAGGTGAGTCAGAGGAAAACAGCCTTCCAGTCAAGTCCTCAAGGCAGGTATGCACTTCTCCCAAACTCTCAGCATGGTTAGCGGGGACTGGGTCTACGACCAGGACAGACTCTGGAGGGGCCACCAGGGGGCCAGGAAAGCGGAGCAGAGCCTCACTCGAGCCTGGTTCTCCTGCCTCATCCACCCCAAAAACCCTTGACTCCAAAACAAACATCCTGGAAAACAAATCAGGAAACGACACCCAATTCAACTATAAACAACCATGCAGTAAACTCAGGCCCATAGGCTGACAATCCTAAAAAAATCAGACACGAGCCTATTAAAGTCAGGCAGCCAGGGAGAAAGTTCAGCTGTCCTTTGGGTTTTGGTTTTAGGAGATGCAGAAGGTGCTGTGAAAAACCATTCACTCGGTGCCCTCCAGGTCCTCAAACATCGACCGAGTGTGCCGGTGGCCTGACACTCGCCTCCCCAGGCAGGGGGGCTGCTATCTTGGCAGCACAGGGTCCCTCGCCTCAAGTCACAGAGAAACAGCAGCAGAGCCCACACTCTGGGACCGGGGCTTTGGGACGTCCCTGTGCCCAGGGCAGGCAGGGGAGGCCTACGGATCCCTCTTGAGAGGTGACTATAGGCAAGGAAAATAAAAGGTGCAGCTTTACAAGTAAACCAAGTTTTTTGAAATATTAAATTGCTTAAAAATCAAATCTGTGAGACAGCCATGAATATCCTTCTGAATTAACATACTAAATAACAGGATGTATCCGTGAGCATCAAATCAATGGCTGCTTAGGAGTTATGGGGGCATCAGTGCCCCTCGGAGGATGGGACATGTATGGAGCATCGAAATACCCCAAGCTTCCTGCTGGGGACCAGAGCCCCGGCATCATAATGGGGGAAATGCTGAGTTTCATCCCAATGCAGGGAAAACCACAACCCTAGGGCCAGGCGCAGTGGCTCACGACTGTAATCCCAGCACTTTAGGAGGCTGAGGTGGGAAGATCACGAGGTCAGGAGATTGAGACCATCGTGGCCAACATGATGAAACCCCGTCCCTACTAAAAATACAAAAATTAGCTGGGCATGGTGGCAGGAGCCTGTAGTCCCAGCTACTCAGGAGGCTGAGGCAGGAGAATCGCTTGAACCCAGGAGGCGGAGGTTGCAGTGAGCTGAGATTGTGCCACTGCACTCCAGCCTGGTGACAGAGCGAGAATCTGTCTCAAAAAAAAGAAAAGAAAAAAAAGAAAAAAGAACCACAACCCTGTATGTTCCCCATCTAAGGCTCCACGAATTCTCTCCCTGCCCCGCAGCGGCCTGTGGGGAACTCTCCGAGGTGCTGACCCTGCTCTTGGACCCTCAGCAGGAGGGGGCTGTCCCGTGACTCTTCCTCTCTGAGCAGGCATAGCTGGCCTTCAGGAAAAAGTGGGGTATGTCCTCGGCTCTCCCCAAGTCAGACACTCGGCTCTTCCCTCACCCAGCCTCTCTGGACAGTCACACACAGTGGTGACCCATGATGTCGACTCCTTCCCATTCCTGGTCCCCCAAAGTCCAGCCCATACTCAGAGCAGGAGGCTTTGCTCCCCCTAAAGAGAGTCCACTGCTGTCCTCTGGTCCAAAGGGCAGGCCCAGAAGAGGGCATGGTCATCAGAATCACGGCCCTCAAAGATGTTGCTGTCTTGACCCCCAGAGCATGTCTATGAATATGTCCCCTCACATCACAAAAGGGACTTTGCAGAGATGACTGAGTGAAGGATCAGGAGAGGGGGAGATGACCCTGAATTATCTGGGCGGGTCCCACTGAAACACAAGGGTCCTTGTAAGGGGGGACAGGAGGTCAGCGAGGAGAGGAGAGACTGCCCTGCTGGCTCTGAAGACGGAGGAGGGGCTGACAGCCAAGGAACGCAGGCAGCCTCTGGAAGCTGGGAAAGGCAAGGAACAGATTCCCTGGGGAGCCTCCAGAAACTTACGTATTACAAATTTTGTGTTTAGACTTGAGTCCCACCCCCACAATATCTCATCATGCGTATACAAATATTCTACAACTTAAAGAAAGCCAAGATCCAGAACACTTCTGATCCCAGTCATTTTAGGTAAGGGATTCTCACAGCCAGTACCACTGTCCTTCCATGGCACAGACGGGAAAACTGAGTCTCGGAGAAACTGGGACAGGCTACGGGAGATCCGCCTGCCTGTGTCCTGGAGGGCATGGGACTCCCATAACTACTGGGCGGAGCTGTTTCTCTCCAACCTTATGTGGATGCTCCATAAGGAGGCGCCCGTCCTACAGACAAGCACAGTGAGGCTCAGACAGGCAATATGATAGTGTGACTGCCGGTCCATCCGCAGAAAGGGAGCTGGTGAGAAGGCAGAGACTCACCTGTCCAGTGGTGCCTGGAGGGGATCTCCCGCTCTTCCTCTTCTTATAAGGCCACCAATCCCGTCAGATCAGGGCCCCACCCATACCGCCTTGAGCTGGGGCTTTCTCTACAAAATTCGGAGACTGGTAGGGGGGCTGCGAGGACTACAAGGGCCATGTGCCAGACGCTGGTGCACTCACAGCTCTGTGCAGCCCCAGGACAGGAGCATGGGGAGTGGTGCCCAGTCCTGCCTGTAGCCCTGGTTGGAACTGAATTGGCTTGGCCACTTCGGAACAGAGCTGTGGGAGAGGCTCTCTGGGAACGCCCCTTTCACTCCAGCCCTACAGCAGGGCTGGGACTCAATCCCAGGAAACCTCGCTTCCGGGAAGTCCTCTGTGCCCTCCCAGTAGCACCCTCTGTCCACCCGAGACAGTTTCGAAGCGTCTGCTCTGGGAAAAGGCTCAACTCCATGAAACAGAATCCAGGGAGAGTCTTTCTCAGAGTGATGCCATCAGCCTGGAAAGTTCCCTCCATATTACTGAGAAGCACAGCTGGTACCTGTGCACCGCCATCTCTCCCCAGCCTAGGAGGCAGGTCCTGTCCTCAGCTCTTCATGACAGATGAGGAAACCGAGGCACAGAGAGGTGACACCACTTGCCCAGGGTCTCCAGGCAGTAGGGCTGGGGCTTGGTGCCTCCCCACCCCCAGACTAGGAGTGTCAGAGAAAGGAATCCCCTCCACAGCAGAGCTCAATGGGCCCAGAAGGGGTGGAACAGGGCCATGCTATCCTGCCCCAGACAGCAGCTGCCACGTGCTTAATCCCCAGGCTTGGGGAGGGACTTTGGGGCAGGGGAGTTAGTGTTTAAAGGGCACAGGCTTTCAGTTCTGCAAGGTGAAAGGAGTTCTGGAGACAGATGGCAGTCATGGTTGCACAATATGCTTAACGCCAATTACTGTACACTTAAAAATGGTTACAAGCAGTGGTACAATCTCAGCTCTTTGCAACCTCCACCTCCTGGGTTCAAGTGATTCTCCTGCCTCAGCCTCCTGAGTTACCCAGGATTACAGGCATGCACCACCATACCTGGCTAATTTTTGTATTTTTATTAGAGATGAGGTTTCACCATGTTGGCCCAGGCTGGTCCAGAACTCTTGACCTCCTGTGATCCACCCACGTCAACCTCCCAAAGTGCTGGGATTTTAGGTGTGAGCCACTGCGCCTAGCCAAAAGCATACATTTTGTGTGTGTGTGTGTGTGTAGGGTTTTTTTTTTTTTTTTTTTTTTTTTTTGAGACAGAGTCTCACTCTGCCACCCAGGCTGGAGTGCAGTGGCACAACCTTGGCTCACTGCAGCCTCCACCTCCCAGGTTCCAGTGATTCTCCTGCCTCAGCCTCATGCCTGTAGTCCTTGTCGCTGGGACTACAGGCACGCACCACCATGCCCAGCTAAATTTTTTTGTATTTTTAGTAGAGAGGGGATCTTGCCATATTGGCCAGGCTAGTGTCTAACTCCTGACCTCAAGTGATCCACCTGCTTTGGCCTCCCAAAGTGCTCGGACTTACAGGCATGAGCCACTGCACCTGGCTGCATTGTGTGTATTTTAGCCGTTTTTCCCCCATGGGGGGAAAATGCCGTAGGCATGTAGGAGCAGAGGTGAGCAACTCACCCTGCAGCGCTCAAGTCAGTAAGCTGGGGTCTGCATAGCGAAGGAGTGAGCAGCTCCTGTCTGCCAGGAACAGCCATTACTAACCCATCACGGCCCCTCCGTAAGCCCAGACTCAGCCTCAGGATCCTCCTCAGCCTCTGATTAGGCAGCCGCCACCCACCTCACCACAGCAAGCCACTGCCAAAGCCGCTGCAGCAGCCGTCTCAACAAGACCAGACACGGGGTGGGCTGCGTGGCTTTTGCTGTGGCTGCTGCAGCTGTCCCAGGCTGTGACAGCCCAGGTCTGCAACTGTGCCTCCCCTGCCCCCAGCAACTGCACCCTTACTCAGCCGCTTCATGTAATTACCCAGCAAGGCACCAGCCAGCTAAGCTGCCCGCTGAGCAAATAACTAATTGGGATGGTTGGGTTTGGAGAGGAGGAGAAAATGGGGGCTGAGGGGCCACCTACCCCTGCCTCAGTGCCAGCCCCACAGCAAGCCCCAATCTGCCATGACCCTCTCATCAGCCCCAGGTGAGGGGTGGCTGGAGGAGAGACGGGCTCAGGAAAGGCAGCTCTTCCTGATCCCCCATCGCAGGAGGTGAGTTCTCCTGCTCCACCTGCTGGGGCCTCCTGCCTTACAAACGCCGACATGGGAGACACCCGGACTCCTATGGTGCCTGCCTTCCACTGTGTCATGCCCTGGGTCTGTTTCAGGAATCTACAGGTGAAGACAGAGAAACGGAGGAGTTGAGGGGAGAGAGAAGGGGAAGAAAAACAGAAACAGGGAGGGACAGAGCGAGAAAAGAGGAGGAGGAAGAGAGATGGAGAATGATAGGAGAGAGAGACAGAGAGCAAAGCACATAGGGAGACAGAGAGGAAAAGACAGGAGGGACAGAGGGGGAGAAAGAGGGAAGGAGGGAGAGAAGGGAAAGGAACGGAGGCAGGGACGGGGAGAGGGAGGGAGAAAAACAAAACTCCTGTCTAACTCTCCAACCTTTTTCTCAAAGGCAGTGAACCCAGAATCCCCGCCAGGACTCAGAGGCTGGACTGCGAATGCCGTGCACTGTTTGGTAGCCTGTGACCTCAGTAGGTCACTTTAGTAGCCAGTTCTCAGGCGTCTGTTCAGCGTTTGCTGAACACCTGCCCTGTGCCCAGATTGGCATCGGGCCTGTTAACGCACAGGTGGCATCTTCACACTTGAATCATGAGCCACGCGGTGCTGTCTGGAACAGGGGGGGCATCTTGTGAAGACCAGGATGTGGGCCCCCAGTCCCCTCAACATCCAGGGAACACTTTGCCACAGAGGGGACATTTATGTCCTCGAGTGTGACCACTGTGGGCCAGGTGTGGTGGAGACAGCTGTCCATCCCTGGCAGCCACCAGCCCTCCTCTCCCACAGCACTGAAGCCCCACTGTCAACCAGGCAGATGCCCTCTCCCAGATTAGGGACTACATTTCCCACCCTCCCTTGCAGCAAGGTGTGGTCACATGACCAAGTTTTGGCCAACAGAATGGGAGCACAGTCCCCGGAGCAACTACTGGGCTGCATCATTAAAGGACCAGCTCACTGTCTTCTTGTGGGCATGGAGTTGAGCTCGGGTCACACCTGAGAGATGGAATGGCTAGGGACAGAACGGGCCTGGGCACAATGTCCTCAGCGCAGTGTCGATACTGAGTGACTGGTACTCGAGAGAAATGAGCTTTTCCTGTTTAGTACAAAGTCCTTATTAATATATATAACAAAACTTGCCATTTAAATGATTTTAAAATCATTCAGTTTTCGTGGCACTTCAGTGGCATTCAGTACATTCAACGCTGTGGATCCATCCCCTCTGTCTATTCCAGGGCACTATCATCGCCCCCAACAGAAACCCTGCACCCATGAAGCAGCCGCTCCCCATTCCTCCCTCCCCCAGCCGCTGGTAACCCAGTCCACTCCCTGTCCGCGTGAATCTGCCTGTTCGAGGTGTTTCACATGCCACATCTGTCCTTTTGTGACCAGCTTCCTTCACTCAGCATCATGTTCTCAGGCTCACTCATGCCGCGGCAGGTGTCAGACCGTAAGATGCTGCTATTTTAGATTGGTCAGTTTGGCCTCCCCCTTTTTAATTTTTTACTGTTCTTTGAGAAGCAGGGCTCACTCACAGGCAAAGTGCTCAGTACTGGCCTGGCCTCCTACACACCAGGTACTCCGGGCTGAGTCCCCCTCAGGTTCCTATGTGAAGCCCCCACTCTGATGGTGCCTGTATGTGGACATAGGGCCTTGAATGAGGTGATTAAGGTTAAATGAGGCAACGTGGGTGGGGCCCTAATCTGAATGGGATTGGTGGCCTTATAATAAGAGGGAGACAGAGATCCAGATCCCCTCCATGCAGCAAGGACAGCCCTGTGAACACAGTGAGAAGGAGCCCAAGGACAGAGGCCTTGTCAGAACCCCACAGGCACCTTGCTCTTCCAGAAGCAGACTGTCCGGCTTCCAGAACTGGGAGAAAACACATTTCTGCCACCCAGTCTATGGTATTTTGTTATGGCAGCCCAAGCTCAGCCACGAGGCAGAGGAGGAAGGCAGACTCCAGGAGTCAGAAGAGCACACACCCAAGGCACATAGAGGCCCCCATTCCTGCTCCTCCTCCTCCTCTGTCCTAACCGCCCCTGACCCACCATCTGCACGTTTTTCCTGCAGCCTTGAACCCAAGCCAGGGCCTGGATCACTCCCTGGCGCTGACGGATACCCTTGTTCAGGCTGTTGCCCCAGAACACTGGAAGATCAAGCCTGGACACTGGCCCCGGCCCTGAGCCAAGTTCCTTCACCCTCATGTGACTCTGTAACCCGATCCCGTTGTTGCAGACATACCAAGGCAAAACCTCGTTCACCTCCCCGTTCTGAGGAAGTGGCAGCCCCCTCTGTGAGTCTGCCAACAAAGGCCATGGACTGGTCACCCTGGTGTTCACAGCTTCACAGCTTCCTTCTCTGGAATCCCAACCCACCCCCCGACCTCAGGAAGGTTTGTGTCCAGTCCTTTGTGCGAACTCTCTTGCCTGTGGCTTTTGGGGGGACTCCAGCTGAGGGTTCAGCTGGAAGGAACACGACGCAAGAATCTGTTCCCTGGGCTGTAAAATAGGTGTCAGGGCACCTGCACTGAGGAGAATGTTCCACAAGATAAGCAGGCAGACACCCGCAGGGCGCCTGGCTCACAGCGTCCACTGGGCTGAGCAGCTCAGGTAGGGAAGTTCACGGCCATGCACCCTGGTCAGTTAACTCTCAAGGGGTGCAGCTTGCTAACAATGCCCCGAGAGTCTCACTGTCAAGGCTCCACTGCCACGAGCCATGCCCCACCCTCAGCAGTCCCACCGAGGACATCCACGCTGAGGCCAGGAGGGCACATTGCTGAAAGGAACGGTGCAGCGGCAACAGCAGTGTGGCAAGTGAGACCCCTAAGTGGACCCAGGGCCAGGCTCATGGGCAGCACCTTCTGTCGAACTTCATTCCATCTAGAGCCTCCTACCAGGCAGGCAGAGCAGAATCGGGGACCGTGAGACAGCCAAACGGGATCCCTACATGGGGGGCTGGGACGCGGGCCTGTGCCTGGGCTGCACTGGTTACATGTTGGGAATATCACCTTTGGAAACAGTTATAGCTACTTAGGGAATATAGGAAATTAAAACAGAACATTATTGGCTGGGCACAGTGGCTCACACCTGTAATCCCAGCTCCGGAGGCTGAGGCAGGAAAATTCTTAAGGCCGGGAGTTGGAGACCAGCCAGGCCAATATAGTGAGACCCCATCTCTACAAAACACAAAAACGTTAACTGGGCATGGTGGTGCATGCCTGTGCTCCCAGCTACTCAGGAGGCTGATGTGGGAGGCTCATTTGAGCCCGGGAGGTCGAGGTTGCAGTCAGCTATGATCTTACCACTGCCCTCCAGCCTGAGGGACACAGCAGAACAAGACCGTCTCAAAAAAGAAAGAAAATTACTTTGTTTTGTAACCAGGGAGCCTGAGGCTCAGCAAAGTGAACCCACTTCCCTTGGTGGCCACGCAGGGAGGTTGGAGGGCCCGGTAGGCTGTGTGCATATGCAGCCCAAGGGCCCTGGCGGGGGTGGCGGGAAGGCTCAGGAAGCCCACAGCAGCAGCCTCCGCACTCCCCTCTCCGAGGTTACTGCTGATGCTGGGTCTGTCCCTGCCAGACCTTCAAGGAGGAACTAAGCAGTGCTTCACTCAGGACACTCAACCCCCGGGCACTGCCCGCTGACCCCAGGCAAACTGGCCCCTGGCTAAGGAGACTCGCCAGGCCACGCCCCGGGGCACCTGCAACAAGGAGGAGCTGGTTAACGACAACAGCGTTCTCCTGAAGCCGAACAGGGATTTAGCACATGTTCCTGTCAAAGGCCACCAGGCGGCCAGTGGACATACGTGGTTACGCCCAGGCTGAGTGGTCACTGGTTCCTGCAAGAATGGGGCAGAACAGCGGTCCGAGCTCATGGGAGAGCTCTAGAAGCTGAGCTCGTCGAGGACCCAGCCTCCCACCACAGCTGCAAAAGCCATGTGCTCCTAGGCGCTACCCTCAGGTTTGGCTCCCGGGGGATCCGGCTTCTGTTCTGAGGCCGTGCCTGGTGAGGAGGGCGTGGAGCCTGGGGGATAAATACTGGGACCGGCCACGCAGCCCCGTTCCTCGGTGCCTACCCAAACTCACAGCCCAGGCCTCTCCTGAACACAGAACCAGGCAGGGCCCTGCCCTCGGGTACCTCAAGGGCTCAGGCAGGGAGGCAGATGCCAACAGATAAACACACTTGACACGGAAGGAGATGCAGATACTGAAAACCGAAGGGGTAACTTTTCACCAAAGCAGATACGCAGTGGCCAGCAGGCATAGGGAAAGACGCTCTCCGCCATCAGCCTCCACGAACGCACATCACAGCAACGGCAAGATGCACCTCACACCCCCAGCACAGCTGCAAGCAGGGGGCAGACCGCGGTCAGTGCTGGGGAGGACACCGCCATGCGGCAGCCCTCAGGCACTGCTGGTGGGAACATCCCCGTGCAGCTGCTGTCGAGAAACAGTCTGACAAGGCCAGTGCGGTGGCTCACGCCTGTAACCCCAGCACTTTGGGAGGCCGAGGCAGGTGGATCACCTGAGAGCAGGAGTTCAAGACCAGCCCAGCCAAAAAGGTGAAGCCCTGTCTCTATTAAAAATACAAAAATCAGCCAGATGTGTGGCAGGCGCCTGTGGTCCCAGCTACTCAGGAGGCTGAGGCAAGAGAATCGCCTGAAGCCGGGAGGCAGGGGTTGCAGTGAGCTGAGATGACACCACTGCACTCTAGCCTGGGCGACAAAGTGAGACTGTCTTAAGAAAAAACCGTCTGGCAGCTCCTCAGGAAGTTAAACTGAGTCACCGTAGGTCCCGGCAACTCCTCTCCTGGGTGTATACCCGAGAGAAGTGAAACACACAGCCACATGAAAATGCGGATGCAACGTTCCTAACAGCTTTGCCCATGAGAGACGAGAAGTGAGCAACGCCCATGTCCCCCAGCTAATGAGCAGATGAGCGAAACGCACTCCGTCCACACAGGGGTCATCACTCAGCCGCACACAGGAGCGACGGGAGCCCTGACGCCAGCGCACGCTACAACCCCGGTGAACCTTGAAGGCAGCGCAGAGTCAAAGAAGCCAGGCCCCAAAGAATGTATTGTATGGTTCCACTCACACAGAAGGTCCAGGACGCGTCAGCCCACAGAGTCAGGAAAGAGATTCGCAGTTGCCAGAGGCTGAGGGAGGGGCGATAGGGAGGGGGATGAACTGTTCTTGAGTGCAGGGTTCTTTTTCGGGGGTGAAGATGTTCCAGAAATAGACACTGGCAAAGGCTGCACAATTTGTTGAATGTACAAAGAACCACCGCATGGTACACTCCAAGAGGGTGAATATTATAGTATGTGGACATACCTCCATAAAAAGAAAACTGGGCCGGGCAAGGTGGCTCACACCTGTAATCCCAGCACTTTGGGAGGCCAACGTGGGTGCATCACCTGAGGCCAAGAGTTCGAGACCAGCCTTACCCACATGGTGAAACCCTGTCTCTACTACAAATACAAAAAAGTAGCCAGGTGTAGTGGCACATGCCTTTAATCCCAGTTACTCAGGAGACTGAGGCAGGAGAATTGCTTGAATCTGGGAGGCGGAGGTTGCAGTGAGCCGAGATTACACCACTGCACTCCAGCCTGGGCAGCACAGTGAAACTCAAAAGAAAAGAAAAAAAAGAAAATTGGGCCAGGCACGGCAGCTTATACCTTAATCCCAGCACTTTGGGAGGCGGAGGTGGGAGGACTGCTTCAGCCCAGGAGTTTGAGACCAGAATGGACAGCGTAGCCAGACCCCCATCCCTACAAAGAATACGAAGAAATAACAAAATAGAACTACAGTGGGGCGCACCTGTAGTCCCAGCGGCTCACGAGGAAGAGCAACGGAGCAAGACCCTGTGTCAAAAAAAGAAAAGAGAAAAGCAGACAGGAAAGAAAGAAAAGGAAGAGAAGGAGAAGGAAGGAAGGAAAGAAAGGAAAAAGAAAACTGTCAAGGCGCCGGCACATTCCTGTGACCGCGAGGAATGAACCCCCACACGGCTCCCCCTGGGCTCGGGACATGTGTTTTCACAGCGTCCTCTGAGGTCCTCCCCACCCATGTCCTAGGGGAGCTGCCGGTCGGCACGCGCCCGGCCAATCGGAAATTCCATTCCTCACAGGCAGGGATGGGACGGAGGCTTCAGCAGAGCCAGTCGAAGCCTTTCTAGGCCCTGGAGAAACGGGTCTCTCCCCGGCTCCAGGACTGAGGGCCTTAAGGACTATGTGAGCACAGACACAATGGCCTTTCCTGAGACACATGGATCACCTGCTGGAACATGAAATTCCACCCAAGAGGAAAGCAGAACCACGACAGGGAGAGAGGGAGAGAGGGAGTGAGGAGGAGGGAAGGATGGTGAGATGGGGACGAGGGAGGGGAGGGCCTCCAAAACCCAGGGGAGGGCCACGTGTAGTGGCTCACGCCTGTGATCCCAGCTGCTCAGGAGGCTGAGGCAGGAGAATCTCTTGAGCCCAGGAGGCGAGGTTGCAGTGAGCTGAGATTGCACCACTGCACTCCAGCCTGGGCGACAGAGTGAGACTCCATCTCATAAAAACCCAAGGGGCAGCCTAGAGCTTGAGGGGGCAAGGAGGGTCCTCCTGAGAGCCTCGGGAGGAAGTGCGGCCCTGATGACGCTCGATTTTGGACCTGTGCCCTCCAGGACTATGAGGGAGCGTGTTTCTGCTGTTCTGAGCCCTTTGCAGTGCTTTGTTATGGCAGCAGCAGGAGACTCACACGGGGAAGACGAGGCGTGTCCCAGAGGAGCAATGGTCCCGTGTGGCTAGAATTCATGGCGTGAGGACAGCACACGGACAGGATTCTCCCATCTGCCTTCAAGAGCCACCCGCCAGGCCCTGCGTCAGTCCGTGGCTATCACGGCAATGCTGAGTAACAATCCTCTCCAAGAGACAAAGAAACCTCACTGAGTGGCTTAAAATAATCAGTTATAACCAGGCGCAGTAGCTCATGCCCGTCTCCCAGCACGTTGGGAGGCCAAGATGAGCGAATCACAAGGTCAAGAGCTCAAGACCATCCTGGCCAACATGGTGAAACCCCTTCTCTACTAAAAATACAAAAATCAGCCAGGTGCGGTGCTGTGCGCCTGTCGTCCCAGCTACTCAGGAGGCCGAGGCAGGAGAATCACTTGAATCTGGGAGGTGGAGGGTGCAGTGAGCTGAGATTGCACCACCGCACTCCAGCCTGGACAACAGAGCGAGACTCCATCTCAGAAATAAAACCCATTTCTCATCTTTTCCAGGTTTTAGCAGCCGCCTGTACTCCAGGCGTCATGGCTCCTCTTCCACGTGCCTATAGCATTGCCTGTGCTTCTACAGTTGCACAGACTCTGTGGCCCTCTTCCAAGGCCCCCTGTGATTCTGTCTGGCCCATGTAGATAATTCAGGGTGATCCCCCACCTCAGGCGCCTCAACTCAATCACATCTGCAAAGTCCCTCTTACCACGGAAGGTGATGCCCACAGGTTCTGCGATTAGGAGGCGGACATCTATAGGGAGGGAGAAACCGCTGAGTGACACAGCAATCAAGGCCACCCTATCACTTCCTCTGGGAGCCCTCCCTGCCCAACCAAGGTCACTCAGGACAGCCTTGTACTGGATAACGACGAAGTACCTACTCACAAATTTGAATGTGCACATCACCTAGCCAGCGACACCTGCTCTAGGAGACCAGGATGCAGAATTCCCCAGGCCCGCAGCGAGCGAGGGTGGACTCGGACAGTTGCTGCTCTCTTGTAAGACTGAAAGATCGGATGTGTCCGAATGTTCATTACTAGTCTAAGGCTAGCACAACATGGCACAGCCACATCGCAAAACACTATGTGGCTACTCAGGAAACACACACACCTGGATACCCTGACGTGGAAAGATGACCTTGATGTAAGTGAAAGGGAAAGAAAGCAAGCTACAAAGGAATATGCACAGTCAAATTTTATTTCTACAAAAGGAAATGGTGTAGGAGTGACACGCAGATTTTACTACGCGCTGAAGCAAGTCTGAAATGCTGTAATGACCTCTACGGGGGCAGACCTCGTGCAGTGGTCCGTAGTGGCTTTATACACATCTGTCTTGATGTTTTAGTATTTTTATAAGGATATGTTATAATTTTAATGAGAAATAATTTTTAAACACCAAAAATATCGGCCAAGCACGGTGGCTCACGGCTGTAATCCCAGCACTTTGGGAGGCCACGGTGGGCAGATCACCTGAGGTCAGGAGTTCGAGACCAGCCTGGCCAACATGGAGAAACCCTGTCTCTACTAAAAATACAAAATTAGCTGGGTATGGTGGCACATGCCTGTAATCCCAGCTACTCAGGAGGCGGAGGCAGGAGAATGGCTTGAATCTGGGAGGCGGAAGTTTCAGTGAGCCTAGATCACACCACTGCACTCCAGCCTGGGCAACAAGCGTGAACCTCCATCTCAAAAAAAAAAAAAACCCAAAAAGTCCCACTCTATTAAGGCTGCATTTCCTAGATGGCCCATCAGAGCATCCCAGCCGACCTTCCTGTAAATCATCCACCCTCCCCGGGCCCACCTATAGGGCTTCCTGCTGCGTCTCCCTCCACCCTCAGCTCCAGGCGTGGCCAGCGGAGATCCTTAACTCACGGACAGCCCTGCAGCCAGGAAGCCATGGCAGAGAGCAGAGCAGGGACAGACGGGGGGCCCTGAGGCACAGCTCAGACCTGGGCTCCGCTTAGGGCACGCACACAGCAGGTGCTGGAGACACAAAGGGATCTGGAAGCCCCTTTCTGAGGAGGTCTCACCCTGGGTTTTGCACATTCCCAGAGCAACGCTGTTCAGGGGACATTTCAAGGCCACGATCAACAGGGATCCCCGAACCCAACCCGAGTGTGAAAGGTGCGAGAGAAGGAACAGGGCTGAAAGCAGGGGCCTGGGTGAGAGTTCTAGCCCCGTTCAGGCACTGATCGGCTTGGAGACCACGCACTGCCCTCCTCAGCAACCGGGGCCCAACCTCCCCTCACAGTTCACTTCCCACTATGCCCGCAGGACAGTCCTGAGCTGCCGTCAGAGCCTGCCTGGCGAGAAGATTCTGGACACAGCCACATGGAAAAATCACAGGGACATCAGCTGACAACCAGCACACAGGCCTGCTACCTCGGTCCTGCTGGCCACCACGGTCCTACTGACTGCCACGGAAATCCAAAGGCCTCAACTCATAAGAGTCAGTACCGCTATCCACGCGGCCACCTCTGTACGCTCTGCACCTGCCTGCCCTCCAGGATAGACCGGGGCTGATCCTGCCCAGGCCATGCTTGCCCCGCTGCATGCACCCTCCTGACACGCTACTTAAAAGGCTGAAGCAGGAGGATTACTTGAGCCCTGGAAGGTCAAGTTTGCAGTGAGTCACAGTGGTGCCACTGCACTCCAGCCTGGGCGACACAGCAAGACCCTATCTCAAAAAAGAAAAAAAGTTACCTTTATACTATATTGTAGTCTATTATCTGTGCCATAGCATTATATCTTTGAAAATTACAAGTCTTAATTTTAAAATACTTTACTGCTGAGAAATGCTAACAATCATCTGAGCCTTCAGTAGAGAGTCTTGGCCTGATGTCGATGGTTATTGGATGACCAGGGTGGTCGGTGCTGAAGGCTGAGTTGGTAACTTCTTAAAATAAGACAACAATGGTGGCTGCATCCATTGACTTTTCCTTTCACGAAAGATTTCTCTGTGCCGTATGATGCTATTTGATAGCATGTGACTCATGGTAGAGCTTGATTCAAAACTGGAGTCAATCTCCAATTCCTGTTGCTGCTTTACTGACTAAGCTGAAGGAATATACTAAACCTTTGTTGTCATTTCAACACCGTCTGCAGCATCTTCGCCAGCGTTTACCCCTAAGCTGCAACTCCTTGGTCATCGAAGTGTGATCGTGAGCTTGCAGCAACGCAGTCCCATCTTCAGGTTCTGCTTCTAATTCTAGTTCTTTTGCTATTTCCACCATGTCTGCAGTTCCTTCCTCCACCGAAGTCTTTTGTTTCGTTTAGTTTTTTTGAGTAGGAGTCTCACTCTGTCACCAGGCTGGCGTGCAGTGGCGTGACCTCAGCTTACTACAACCTCCAGCTCCTGGGTTCAAGCAATTCTCCTGCCTCAGCCTCCCGAGTAGTTGAGACTACAGGCACTTGGCACCAAGCCCAGCTGATTTTTTTATATTTTAGTAGAGATGGGGTTTCACCATGTTGGACAGGATGGCCTTGATCTCCTGACCTCATGATCTGCCTGCCGTGGCCTCCCAAACTGCTGGGATGACAGGGGTGAGCCACTGCACCCGGCCTGAAGTCTTGAGCCCCTAAAGTCATCCACGGGATTGGAACCAACTTCTAAACTCTTGTTAATGTGGATATTTTGACTTCCACTCTTGAATCACAAATGCTCTTAACAGGATCTCAAATGGTGAATCCTTTCCAGAAGCGGTTTGAATGGACTGCCCAAATTCAACAGAGAAATCACTATCTACGGCAGCTATGGCCTTACGAAATCTATTTCTTAAATAACAAGACCTGAAAGTCAAAATCAGTTCTGGATCCAGAGCTGAAGACTGGATGTTATGTCAGATGCATGAAAACAACATGCATCTCCTGGGACATCTCCGTGGGAGCTCTTCCGTGAGTAATCATATTTTAAAAGGAACCTTTTTCTTAGCAGTAGGTCACAGCAGTGGGCTTAAAACTATTCCAGAAACCATCCTGTAAGCAGATGTGTGGCCATCCAGGCCTTTTTGTTCCATTTCTAAAGCATAGACAGAGAAGATTTTACATAATTCTTAAGGGCCCTTGGAGTTTTGGGACGGTCAATGAACACTGGCTTCAGGTCAAAGTCTCCAGCTGTGATAGCCCCTAACAAGAGAGCCAGCCTGACCTTCAAAACCAGGCATTAGCTTCTTTCTGGCTACGAAAGTCCTAGATGGCATCTTCTTCCCATAGAAAGCTGTTCCATCGACAGTGAAAATCTGTTTGGTGTAGCCACCATCATCAAAAATCCCAGCCAGATCTTCTGGGTGACCAGCTGCAGCTACTCCATCAGACTTTGTTGCCTCACCTTGTACTTTTATGCTCCGGAAGTGACTTCGTTCCTTCAACCTCATGAACCAACCTCTGCCAGCTTCCAACTTTGCTTCTGCAGCTTCCAACTTTGCTTCTGCAGCTTCCTCATCTCTCTCAGCCTGCACAGGATTAGAGAGTCAGAGCCTTGCTCTGGGTTAGGCTTGGGCTTAAGGGAATGTTGTGGTTAGTTTCATCTTCTATTCAGACCCTAAAACTTTCTTCGTATCAACAATAAGACTGTTTCACTTTCTTATCATTCATGTATTCACTGGAGTAGCACTTTTAGTTTTCTTTGTTAACTTTTCCTTTACATTCAAAACTAGGCTGCCTGGAGCATGAGGCCAAGCTTTCAGCCTGTGCCGGCTTTCGACACACCTTCCTCTCTACGCTTAATTGTTCCAGCTTTTGATTTAAACTGAGAGATGTGAGACTCTTCTTTCACATGAACACTTAGAAACTGTTGTAGCGTTATTAATTGGCCTACTTTCAATACCGTCATGTCTCAGGGAACAGGGAGACCCGAGGAGAGAGAGGGATGGAGGGGCAGCTGGTTGAAGGCTTCGGCGGAACGCAGATTATTGAAGTTCACTGTCTCATAGGGGTGCGATGTATGACATCCCCAAATAACCGCAATAGTAACCTCAAAGACCACTGACCACAGATCACCATGAACAGACACAACCGTGAAAAAGCTTGAAATACCGTGAGAATTAGCAAAATGTTGACACAGAGACACACGAAGTGAGCACGTGCTGTTGTGAAAACGGCGCCCGTGGGCTTGCTCCACATGCGGTGCCACAAACCTCCACTCTGTAAAAATGCAGCATCTGCAAAGCACAGCGGAGGCAAGCCCACAGACGAGGTGTGCCTGGCCCTCAGAATCATCCCTCCTCCTCTCAGCTTGGGCATCTGCTCTGCAAAACCGCTTGGCATCTCTTCACAGCAACGTTCACACGAGATGCAGGCAGAGAGAGGGTCCCAGCAGAAACGATGGCATCAAACCCCAGCTGAGCTCTCGCAGGCTTTGCAGGGCTGCAGGGGGCATGGCTTTCACATGGGCCGCCCCCTCTCTCCCTCTCAGTGGGTCACACTCTGAGATGCCTCCCGGGCCATGAACCATCGCCCTGGGGTTCTGAGCAGGTCCCAGGGGCCACACGGTGGGGAGGGGGATGACAAGGAGACACAGGCTACAATTTGCCCCATGGCCCCCAGCTCGGCTTCTACCAGAACTGTGGGGCAGAGGGGCTTGGCTGTTGAAAATGAAGCAATGGCCAGGCTCGAGGGCTCACGCCTGTAATCCCAGCACTTTGGGAGGCCGAGGTAGGCGGATCACCTGAGGTCGGGAGTTTGAGACCAGCCTGATCAACATGGAGAAACCCCATCTCTACTAAAAAATGCACAAACAAACCAAAACAAACAAAAAAAACAACGGTGCAGTGGCTCACGCCTGGAATGCCAGCACTTTGGGAGGCTGAGGTGGGCGGATCAAAGGTCAGAAGTACAAGACCAGCCTGGCCAACACGGTGAAACCCCATCTCTACCAAAAACACAAAAATTACCCAGGTGTGGTAGCACATGCCTGTAGTCGCAGCTACTGGGGAGGCCGAGGCAGGAGAATCGCTTGAACCCAGGAGGCGAAGGTTGCAGTGAGCTGAAATCGTGCCATTGCACTCCAGCCTGGGCAACACAGCAAAACTTCATCTCAAAAAAAAAAAAAGAAAAGAAAACGAAGCCACGTCACACCGCGGGACTTTCCTCTCTAGGATGGGTGACACGTTTACATCCCGATTCCCAACCCAGGGCCACTAGTGAGCAGATCAAGAACAGCAACTGAGTTTCATCTTCCAGAGTAACCCAGGCTTTGAGGACTGCGATGGATTCATTACGTCTGCCCAGGCACAGTGAGGGGGCCGGGACAGGCAACGCCGTGCAAAGGTGCCCTGTTTGTGCCCTCCTGGCAGGAGATGCACCGTAAAAATGCCTTAAGTGTTTGAAGGCAGGAGGGCCAATGCCCTGTGGTCCACTGCTAGGTGACACAGCAGACTTTCACTAGAGTTCACACTGGGGTGAGGAGGACCCCACAGGAGAACGGCGTGGGGAGACTGCAGCCCCTTCTCACCTGACCTCAGCTCCAGGGGGCCACCAGCTCCCGCCTGCCCTCTCTGCAGCAGAGGGTCTCACCCCGACAGAACCTCCTGGAAGCACCCGCTTCACCCCCCTGGTCTCCGCCGCACACCCTCGCTGGGCTGGACTCTGCCTCCCACCTGTCCTGCAGTTGTGTGTGTGATGCTTCGTCTCCCCGCGGGGCCGAGGCCTCCGGCCCACAGCACCCACAGCAGACAGGAGACAGCCAGGTGCTGGCAGGCCAGCAGCATCGGCATCAAGGGACCGGGCCAGAATGCAGGTCCTGAGGCCCCACCTAGACACAGTGAGACTAAGCTGAGGCGTGGGGCCTGACGACCATCTTTATAAGCCCTCCAGACACCTGGAGAGCCTTGAAGGCCCCAAACCCAGACAATGATGTCACATGGCCAGGGAGGGCATCGTGGGCCTCAGAACCCACAGTGACTCCAGGGCCTGGGGCTGAGGCCGGGCTCCCACCCTCTGGTACGGCCCCTCAGCAGCACGGGACCTCAGCCCGCCCTCTGCCAGGTGGGAACGCTGACACCGCCTCTAGATTCCGAGTTCCATGCCTGCTGCCGTTTTCCAGGAAAACACCGTCCCATCGTCCTGCCTTCCCTGCAGAGCTGCTCCCGGGGGAAGGGCCCGGCACTCTGCGGAGGACACAACAAACCGTTTCTCACTTCGCACAGCCTGACGAGCCCTGCCGGGCCGGGGCGGGAGAGGACAGCGCCAGCCGCCCTGTAGCTCCCTGGAGTCCTCGGCTATGACAGCAGCGGGAGCCTGCCTGGGGCCAGTCACTCCT
This sequence comes from Plecturocebus donacophilus, assembly GCA_004027715.1. Classification (NCBI taxonomy): domain Eukaryota; kingdom Metazoa; phylum Chordata; class Mammalia; order Primates; family Pitheciidae; genus Plecturocebus; species Plecturocebus donacophilus. The sequence continues at coordinate 23,082 of PVKP010016584.1, forward strand.
CAGCCCACGTGGTGCAGCCACGCTCACGCTCCAGTGGAGGGTCGGCCCCGGGGCCGCGGGCGCCCGAGCCAGCCATCCATCAGCTTCGCTCTCCAGGGCCGCGGACTCTGTCCCCTCCTTTCGTATTTTCTTTTTTTCCAAATTCTAACCCCATTGAGAAAACACAGCTCCAGGCCCTGCAGCCCGGAATGGAGACTCATCCTCCATCCTCTTATGACCAGAAACACTGTGTCGCCTCCTGCCTCCAAGAGTCACACCTGTGAGCTCACAAACACACCTGCCTCCCCCGCCTGGCTCACAGCAGGGTTGGGGGACAACGCACCAAGTGCAACCAGAGGCCCCACAGGCCCAGCCCCACACCAAGGCCCCCTCCAGCGGAGAACCCAGACACGGGAGGTGATTAGCCTGGGGCACTCCGCCATGACAACCCAGGCAGGACATGGGTCTGCGGGTCTCAGAGGTTAGAGTGAGAAGCCGGTTCCTAGTGTCCATTTGAGGCCTGGCGCCTCCTCTCTTGGACACTTTAAGTGCCAATGACCTAGAGACCCCCCAGGAGACAATGGTAAGGAGGGGCCAGTGACCTAGAGACCCCCCAGGAGACCAGGCTAAGGAAAGGCCACACCTTCCTTCACTGGGGCGCACCTGTGGCCACACATCCCGGCTCCATGGGTGCGCATCGATATGTAGGCTGTGCACGGCGGTAGGGAGGCCATGAGTGGCACACAGGGCCATGCATGTGGACAGCAGGACACGTCGGGGGAGCCAGTTCCTTTCTCACAAAGGAGCTGCCTCCAAGACCCCAGTCATGTCGGAAGCAGGAACCACCTCCCTCCCCACGGCACCTGCTCAGGGGAAGGGATGCAGTCAGTTCGGTGACTCCGCCAGTACAGAAGGCAAGCCCGACCCGCCAGGCAGCACCAGCTGCGGGGTCTCTCAGGCTGGGAACGGTGGGCTCTGTCAGTTTCCCAGTGCACAGGCCTGCAGACCCGCCCCTTCCCTCTGACTCCCTCCACCCATGTGTCTGTCCTTCTGCCCATGAAGTAAAATGCCTTCCCAGGAGATGCAAGGGCACTGGCCATGCCAAGGCTGGGGACTCACTAGGAAGTATGCCCACCCTGTCCTGGCCCCGGCTCCTTTGCATGAGTCTTGGGTCTCACCCCTCTGGCCCAGCTCCTGGGCTTTCACCCCAGCATGCTGCCCACTTGTACGTAGGCTCCTCCCCCAACAACGCTCCCACAGACTCCCGTGGGTCCCCCAAAACCCAAGGCAGACGCTGGATGCCCCAAGAAGGGAGCTGTTACACCCTAAGCTGTGCAGGCCTTCAGAGATTTGAAGCCAAGGCCCAGAGAGGCTGACAACCTGCCTCCAGGCGGCTCCTCGTCTACGCTGGCCCCAGCCCATCCATGCCACCTCGGCTCCTTAACAGCAACACGCTTCTCTCAATGTCTAGGGGAATTCGCCTGAAAACAGTCTAAGGTCCCATGTCCCCCAAGTCCTATAGACATCCACCTGGTACCGGGGCTACAAAATAAGCTCAGTCCTGCAGGGCACTTTCTGCCAAGTCCTCGAGCTGCTGAGAACTCATGAAGCAATGAAGTACTGAACCAATCTGCAGGTCACATGTGACCTGCCATGAGCGTCCTCAAATCCATGATGCTGCTGTCCCCAGCCCCCAAAACTGCTTCTTGTCCACCAGGGTCAAAAGAGCAAATGCACAAGATAGAAAGGGTCGAAAAACAAAAGACAACAAATCGGGTAGGAAAGAAATTCACCAAAATGCCAAGAGAGTGCTCGGTTGCTTCATCAGACCAGAGCTAACGCCGCTTTCTCCCTTTTCAGCATTATTTATTTTCCTATGGAACAAGCATTACATTTAGGATGGAAAAAATAACTACCGAATCTAATTTGTTCTTAAAATACCAGGTGAGTAGCTGCACATGGGCTCCTGTTTATTTCCCTGCCTGAACACTTCTAGGGGGCAGAAACCAGGCAAACAGAGCGCTTCTGGGCCTCAGTGTCAGGTGGTGATTCCACGTTTCTTCAGGCTTCTTGGAATTGATCTCGTTTCCCTCTAAAACCACAGAAGTCGCGAGCGGCGTATTCTGCCAACAAACCACAGCCACCGTTTTTGTTTTTCACTATAGATCAAAGGTCACTGAAAATCAGAACCGAAGTGGCTGAAGTTTAATTAGCGACAGATCAGGAAGGGCTGAGCCGTACCCGAGCTGGGAGCTTTCCTGGAAGAATGCCACACCTGCCCCGGGCTGCGCACACAGAAGCATCCAGAAAGATGCGGGGGAATGTTCCCGTGGAAGCCTCCTGCCTGGGCAGCCCAGGACTTCCCTCGAAGCTCCCAGATTCTGCCCCTAGACTCTGGGGGCTACTCCAAGGGCCCACGTCTGGCCCAGGAAAGCAAACACTGGTGGGAAGCAATGGCCCCGGGCTTCCTGAAGTGTCTTCCCAAGTCTTGACAAAGCCCTTGAGTAGCCTCGGCTACTTTAAAACCCAAATGTCCACCTGTGGGGCCCTTGGCTTTCCACAGGGAAGCTTCCCACGCAGGCGGCTCCTGCTGGCCACAGCCTCGCTGGGACCAGCCCTGAAGGCCACCCTGTACCCACCCCTAAAGGCAGCCACAAGCCACGTGGCTCCCACCCATAGTTACCTCTGCACCCATTCCTCTCAGGCCCAGAGGCCCCGCTGGACCCCAAAGCCAGTCAGGCATGCAGCCCGTTCAGAACAGAGGCTGCCCCAAAGCACCAGGCCTGCGTGAGCCCTTTGCCAGGCACCTGCAACTGGCCTCCCAGCTGCAGCCATCTCGCAGGGCCCAGAAAGAACCCAGACAGCAGGTCTCCGTAGCCTAGGCAGCTCCTAGCCACCTGCCACAGGCCTGCGGGGCTGGCCCTGCACCCCCACCTGGTGGCGTCACCCCTCCTGGCCACACCGCAGTGGTCTGATGCGTTACACCAACGGGAAAGACCACCTTCTTTACGCACCAACGTTTTAAACATCAGCATATAGAGCAGAGACAGGACTCGGTTTCAAGGGAGGCTGCAGGTCTCTGCGCCCGGCAAACCAAGCATTTCCCTGCGCCAACCCTGCACACTGTCCCCTCTGAGGGAACCCTAGGGTTCCATGGGCCACGGCTTGAGAAACACCAGCATAGGCCTCAAACCGAACCCAGCCCAAGGCCTCGAGGGACAGCTGGACTGAACAGACCAGGCTCGCAGACACCTTCCGGGCACCGAGAAAAGCCCCCCGCCCCCTCGCACTCCTACCTGGAAGCTGCGATCTCAGCCTTCTGCTTGGCGATGGTGGCGGCCCGCTCGGCGGCCTCGACGGCGCGGTCCACCTTCTCGCGGATCTTGCTGGCCCGAAGGGGGATGAGGTTCTTGCGCTTGCCGCTGACGAGGATGTTCTGCTTGTACTTGCCCTCCTCCTTGGTGCCGTCCGGGAAGGTCATGCAGCCGTAGCCGTGGCGCCGGTTGCTGGCCCACTCACCCTCGTATTTGAGCCCGTCCGAGCGCTGGCTCACGCCGAACCCGGAGCGTTTGTCGTTCTTCCACTCGCCCACGTAGGTCTCGGTGGTGGTGGCGTCGATGTCGTCCTCGATGACCGCCAGCTCGGCCTCGGCCTCGCCCAGGCTGATGGTGGAGTGGATGTCGCTGGCCGTGGAGCTGACGGTGCTCATGCCCGCCTCGCTGCGGAAGGAGCTCTGCTTGCTGCGCTGGCTGGCCAGGCTGCTCTTGGACTCCGACTTGCGCAGCTTCAGCCCGCTCAGCAGCGAGCGCCGAAACAGCCCCTTCTTCTTGCTCTTGAGGATCTCGGAGTCACTGTGGGCCACGAGCACGAAGCCCCCGCGGGACACGGCCGGGCTGCCGGCCACCGCCGGAGAGGCATCGGGATGCAGCGCTGTGCCGTTGGTGTGCTCGCTGCGCAGGGAGTTGATGGACGTCCTCAGGGGCGAGCGGATGACCGCAGCCATGCCGTACGGGACACTCTGCCGCACGCCATAGCCCTGGCGCATGCCACCGACCCACTGGCCCTGGTAGGTCCCTGGGGAGACAACGAGAAAAGGGTGAGTGCCCAGCGACAGAGGAGGGGGCACCGTCTGGCCACGGACAGGGTGGAGGCACCCACAGGCCTGCCTGAGCTTCCTACTCATTGTTTTTGAGACAGGTTCTTGCTGTGTTGCCCAGGCTGGAGTGCAGGGATGCCGTCACAGCTCACTACAGCCAGGAACCCCTGGGCTCAAGGGACCCCCCTGCCTGAGCCTCCTGAGCAGCTGGGACTACAAGCGTGTTCCACCATGCTCCGCTAATTTTTAGATTATCTATAGAGATGTGGTCCCATTATGTTTCCCGGGTTGGTTTCTAACTCTTGGGGTCAAGAGATCCTCCCGCCTCAGCCTCCCAAAGTGCTGGGATTACAGGCACAAGCCACACCACGACCGGCGTGCTCCCTATCTGGATGAAACCTGCCGGGGGGCATATGAAGGCAGACACACCACAGTGCATGCTTACAACTTCTTTTTTTTTTTTGAGATGGAGTTTTGCTCCTGTTGCACAGGCTAGAGTGCAATGACACAATCGTGGCTCACTGCAACCTCCACCTCCCGAGCTCAAGAGATTCTCCTGCCTCGGCCTCCTGAGTAGATTACGGGCATGCGCCACCACTCCCGGCTAATTTTTCGTATATTTAGTAGACACAGGGTTTCTCCATGTTGGTGAGGAAGGTCTCGAACTCCTGACCTCAGGTGATCCACCTGCCTTGGCCTCCCGAAGTGCTGGGATTACAGGCGTGAGCCACCGTGCCCGGCCAACATTCTTACAACTTCTATCGCCAGCGGCTGTTTCTGAAGACACTTCCATCCTGCTTCTCGTGGTTAGATTTTGTTCTCTCTTGGAAACCAGGGAGGGATAACGGAGACATCGGAGTCTGTGGTGCAGAGTGAGAACCACAGAACCCAGAGTGAACACGGAACCTCCGTGGTGGGGACAAGGAGATGTGTCCTGGGTCAGGGGGCCACTCAGTGGCAACTGCAGGGACCCAGGTGTGGGCTACACGCTCAGCACTGAGTGGGCTGCTCTGGGAGGCAGTGAGCTCCCCACTGCTGGAGTTATCCAAGAAGAGTGTGGAAGACCACACAGTGGGCAAACCATGGAAGAGAGACAAGGGCGTGGGGAAGGGGCAGTGGCCCATGACCTTCAGGCATAAAATCAGCAGACCCGATATCCCCAAAAGAAGGGAGGGCAGGGACCAGAGCAGCTGCCTGTGTACCTGGGTTCTCAGCAGCACTGTTCCCAGGGCTGGAAAGGTGACGGCAACCCCCAAGTCCATCACCAGGTAAATGCCAGACTCCATGTGGCCTGTCCATACAACAGAACACCAGTCAGTCTTGACAAGGTGGAACATTCTCACAAGGCTGCAACGAGGAGTGAACTGAGCCAGGCACAAAAGAGGCCACATATTGGATGCTTCCAGGTACACGGGGTCCTTAGTGACGCTCAGAGATGCAGAAAGGAGCACAGTGGGTGCACGGGCAGGGGCGGGTTGTGCAGAGTCAGTGCTGAGTAGGGACAGTGGGATGGCGGGAAACTCCTGGAGGTAAATGGTGACAACAGCTACCTAACACCAGGAAAATAACTTAAACGTGGCTAGCGTGGCACATATTGTATTTCTCTTACCACAATAAAGTAAAAAAGAAACCCGGTCAGCAGACCTGGGCCCCTGTCTTGCTCTGTGAGCCGTGACTTCAGGCAAGTGCCTGGGCCCTGCTGGCCCTCATTTTCCTTATCTGTGGAATGGAACCAAGACTCCTCATGCCACAGGTCACCGTGAGGACGACCCCAGCCTCAGCACAGGGCCCACCAAGGCAAACCTCAAGTCTCATTAGTCATTTGAGCTTCTTGCTGCAGCCAGGCAATGACGGAGTGGACACGCCACCCTGGTAAGGGCTTTTGCTGGGAGAACAGAGGGTCCATCCCACCACGCTTCCGACTCACAGCAGCACAGGCTGCAGACCAGAAGCCTAGAGGCTGAGGCTTACGGAAATGTAGGTTTAATCTGTCACGCTGGCATTGTCATAAAAAATTGGAATTACCTGCCAACATCTCAAAACCAAGAGATATCACATCAAAGTTCACATCTCTCTTGTCCCGTGAAAAGTGAGGACCTGACCACCCCGATCTCTCTTTTCAGAGGACAGAACGGATGGGGGCTGGTGGCGGCTGCTCCTGTGCTGCCGGGTGCTTTTTAAACAGACAGGCTGCAGCAGTGGCCAGCGCCACCATCTCTCCAAGCAAAGCAGCTGTCCCCTCCCTGCGGCCCCTCCGCCTTCCCCAGCCAGGCCCCCTCCACTCACACCCTCCACACCAGAGGGCAGGATCCTAACTAGTGTGGAATCCAAAGTTCTGTAGCCCCAAGTGACCTGTCCATCCCAGGGGTATCCCCACACCCTGGCACCTTCACCCACTTCCCCCAAGGAGTCCTGACCCTCCCAGCCTTTTCTGCCCAAGGCTCTGTATACACACTCTCCTCTCAAACTCCCACCCCTCCGATCAAATCCCACGGGCTCCAAGCCAGCCCCACCCCTCCTCCACAGCTCCTCCAAGCACCCCAGTCCCCAGGCCCACAGGCCCCATGCCCGGCACCCACGGCATTTGGACCGGCTGGACAACACCATGGCCTGACTCAAGACAGCGGCCAGGGTCTTAGATGTTCCAGAACGCACCTTCCAGCTCAACCACATCACGAGCCCCCAGAGGGAGTCGCAACGCAGGCCCCTCACACCCACGTGGTACATGGCGAAGCTGGGGCAGAGGACGGGCATGCAAAGACCACAGATCAGGCTGTAGCCCTGACCAGAGGCCCTGAGGCTGCCTCACTCCAAGAGATGGTGGCACCTGCCACGCACTAAAGCCTCTGTTTAAAAAGTGGCGGGCAGGCCGGGCGCGGCAGCTCACACCTGTAATCCTAGCACTTTGGGAGGCTGAGATGGGCGGATCATGAGGTCGGAGATCAAGACTGTCAACATGGTGAAACCTGTCTCTACTAAAACACAAAAACTTAGCCAAGTGTGGTGGCGCGCGCCTGTGGTCCCAGCTATTTGAGAGGCTGAACCTGGGAGGCAGAGAGCGCAGTGAGCCAAGATCACGCCCCTGCGCTCCAGCCTGGGCGACAGAAACTCCGTGGCAAATAAAAAACAGTTATCAGCAAGCAGCCCGAGGGCAGCTCTTCCAGGAGCAGAGCCTGCGCTGGGAAGACTGTGAGCCGGAGATATCTGGGGCAGGAGACGTGGGGGTGCCGGGGGAAGGACGTGGCAGCAGGCACAGGGCCGAGTGAGGTGGTGGCCTCTGCGGGAGGCTGGCTTCAGCCTTGTCCCACTTTCAGGCAAGGGGTCTGGACATCGGTGCTCCCACACCGGTCAGTCATTCTGTGCCCAGAGCTGCCTGGGGAGGCAGCTAGCCTGGGAGTGAGTCCACCGCCGTCCACACCGGAAGACACCTCCGAGGGCTTCTGCCCTCGAACCTGCTAGGACGTGGCACCTTCTCCTGCAGGAGGCCGAGGGCCCCGAGAGCAGGGATGTGTGTGAACCTGACCCCAGGACCCCACAGCACCGCTGCACATCCTACCAGAGTGTCAGCCTCAGCTTCTTCCCCAAAGGTCCCAGCACTGGGGGAGGCGGAGGGGGCAGCTGGCTCAGAACCACCCAGCACCCCAGTGTGGACCACACTGCAGGGAAACCTCGTGGCTTGCTCCACACCCGAATGCTCTTACAGGCTGGAGCTTGTGAGGAGGAAACGGGAACCGGACTCGGTGGGTCTCGGCGGTGGCCCTTTGCAAAGGCCAGATCCGCCTGGACAGTGGCCTTCCCACGGCCAGTCCAAGCTGGGCATGGGCTGCCATGCAGGGCCCTTCCCTTCATCCTGAGATTGCACCCTCAGCTACTGCCCCTTCCCTGAGGGCTGTGGACAGGGCTGTCAGAAGACACAGGACGCCTGTCAGCATGTGAGTCTCAGATGAACACCACATCGTTCTTCAGAGGACACACTGCATGGGACACAGTTATATTTAAAAAGCATTGGTTGGCTGGGTAGGGTGGCTCACGCTTGCAATCCCAGCACTTTGGGAGGCCGAGCTTAGTGGATCACTTGAGGTCAGGAGTTTGAAACTAGCCTGGCCAACATAATGAAACCTTATCCCTACTAAAAATACAAAAAAATTAGCCAGGCACGGTGGTGAGTGCCTGTCATCCCAGCTACTGGGGAGGTGAGGAAGGATGGCTTGAACCCGGGAGGTGGAGACTGCAGTGAGCTGAGATCATGCCACTGCACTCCAGCCTGGGTAACAGAGCGAGACTCTGTCTCTACACAAATAAATAATAGAAAGTATTTGTGGATTATGCGGCATTCAAATGTAACTGGACAGCCTATATTTGTTAAGTTGGGCTACCCCTCAGCTCTCCAGGATGGTGGGCCACCCCTGCAAAATGGAGGATCACCCTGAAAAGAGGAAAGGCTCATGTACTCCCCGACATCACTCCTCCGTCAAGGGATGTTCCAGCTTACAGACACGGATGGGAACAACAGCTGAAAAGTGAAGCCATCATGGATGAAACGACATGATCCCCCGCCATGCAGTGGAATATTACTCAGCTTTAAAAAGGAAGGAAAGCCGGACACCTGCTGCTCCTTGGATGAGCCTTGAGGCCATCGTGCAGCGTGGAATAAGCCAGGCATGAAGGGCAAATCCTGTGGGGTTTCACTTTCATGGGGTCCCTGGAGTCGTCAGATTCCTAGACATGGAAAGTGGAACGGAGGGTGCCGGGGGCCCGGAGGGAGAACGGGCAGTGAGCACGTAGTGGGACAGAGTTTCAGTTTGGGAAGATGATGGAGAACGTTCTGGTGAAGGTGACCGACATGTATTTCTCCCTCAACTTTTAAAAGTGAAGGCGACCAGTGTGCCCACCAGGAGCTTCACGCAGGGTCTGATGGGACCATGAAGTGCCAAAGGCTCCGAGGTCAGGAAGGAGGAGGCCTTAGACAGACTCGAGTTCCAATCCCAGCTCAACACTTGCTGAATCTACGACCTTGGCAATGTCTGCGTTCACCTCTCTGACTCAGTCTCCTCCTCTGTAATGGGGAAGGGCGGCTGTGCAAACAGGGCAACTGCCTTCAGGTGCTGGAGAGTCGCTAATGCTCAGTTGATGGCAACTATTACGATCATGATAAAACCCCTGCACCTCTCTTCCCAGGTAGGGCAGCTACGGCTGGAGACGGGCTGTGGCCGCCCCAAACACACACAGCCAGGAAGGAGCAGGGTTAGAAGCCAAGGCTGTCATCTGAAGCAGAGCCTGGATCCAGGCTCACCTGTCCTCCCCACATGCTAAGGCTACCTTCCATCCTGGCTCACTGCAGAGGCACCAGGCTGGGGGCCACACTGCGTCCCGAGAGATTTGTAAGCGGACCCCTGCTTCTTCCCTTGGATACAGGGGAGACGCCAGGCTGGGGTCAGGAAGGGGGACTGGGGCACCTTATCTGTGTCCTGTCCCCAAACCCACACCACCCTACGGCTGGATGTCATCACTCTCATTCTGCAGGAGTGGAAGCAGGGAAGCCGCTCTACAAACATGGAGACCAGAGGCCAACAGTGGCTCATTCTCAGCAGGTGAGCAGAGCAGGGACCGCAGGTCCTGCATGCTCCTCACTCTTCTCACTCCCCAAGCTCTGCCTTGAACCAAGGCCACCCACCTCAGCCCCTCCCTGTCCCCTCCTACGTAGCCCTTGTCCTTGGAGGGGAGTGGAAGCCTCATGTTCACCATCCCCACACAATTCTTGAGCCCGCCCCTCCTGGCATTGCATGCAGTCCTGGGGTATGGACCATAGTGGTCACTCCTGTGTCTCCCCAGTAGCCTCTGGGAGAGCAGGGTCCTGGCCATGAACACCACCCCCACCCTGTGCCCTGTGGTCCAGGCACATGTCTGTTCACCAGCAAAGGACTGGAGCAAACACAAAACACAGCTGAGGCAGGAGAATCACTTGAGCCCAGGAGTTCAAAGTCATCCTGGACAACATAGTGAGACGTCATCTCATTAAAAATTGTGTTAAATTTTAAAAAGAGGCCAGGTGTGGTGGCTCATGCCTGTAATCTCAGCACTTTGGGAGTCCAGATGGGTAGATCACCTTAGGTCAGGAGTTCGAGACCAGCATGTCCAACATGGTGAAACCCCATCTCTACTAAAAATACAAAAATTAGCAGGGCATGGTTGTGCATGCCTGTAATCTTAGTACTTTGGGAGGCCAGATGAGTAGACCACCTGAGGTCAAGAGTTCAAGACCAGCCTGGTCAACATGGTGAAACTTCATCTCTACTAAAAATACAAAAATTAGCAGGATGTGGTGCCAGGAGACTGTAGTCCCAGCTACTACAGAGCCTGAGGACCTGCTACAGGGGACCCTGGGTTCACATGAATCCAGGAGGCGAAGGCTACAGTAAGCCGAGATTGTAACACTGCACTCCAATCTGGGCAATGAGAGTAAAACTTCATCTCAAAAAAAAAAAATTTTTAAAGAAAGACGCAAAGCAGCACTGCTCTGACAGCAGCACTACTCTGAACCCCAGCAGCCCCTGTGCAGCCCTGGGCCCCCCGGGGGGCTGGTCACACCCTCCAGTGGAGCTCAGCGTGGGAACACCACCCAGGAGGCGGGCATCTAGAGTCCTTAAGAAGCCGATCCCGGGTGGGCAGAGAATCTGCCCTCGACATTTGCCCAGGGCACCCCTAAGTGCAGTGGCCTTCAAGTACAGATGGCCGGTGGTGGCTGTTATCCCAGGGTTGTCCTTGAGGAAGCCCCAGCTCCGGAAGGAGAGCAGAGCAGAAGGGCCTGGGAGTCACTGGAGTCTCACCCAACTTTGTCCATAACAACCTCACACTCCACATTGGTGCAGCCCATGACTGGGCCCCATGTATCCGGGGGTCAAAGATGTGCACACAGGACACACCCTGGGCCCAATGTGGGCACAAGATGAGAAGAGACCAGTACCACCAGCCTTTGTTTAAAATACACACACACTCTCGCTCACTCTTTCGTATCATGAACAGGCAAATCCAGAGGCAGACAGAGATGCTGGCCAGAGGAGTAACAGGAGTGGCTGCTCATGGGGCCAGGGTTTCGGGGTGAGGAAAATGGCTTAGAACTTGATAGAGGAGATGATCACACAACACTGAATGTGCCAAATGCCACTAAACTGTACACCGTAAAATGGTTAATTCTGCCAGGCGCGGTGGCTCATGTCTATCACCCCAGCACTTTGGGAGGCTGAGGCGGGAGGATCACCTGAGGTCAGGAGTTCAAGATCAGCCTGGCCATCATGGTGAAACCCCATCTCTACTAAAAATACAAAAAAAATTAGCCGAGAGTGGTGCAGGTCTATAATCCCAGCTACTTAGGAGGCTGAGGCAGGAGAATCGCTTGAACCCGGGAGGCGGAGGCTGCTGTGAGCCGAGACTGCGCCATTGCACTCCAGCGAGAGCAACAAGAGCAAAACTCCGTCTCAAAAAAATAATATAAAAATGGTTAATTTTACACTGTGCAAATAAATAATATAGTTAGGGTAGCATGGCAGGAGGTGGAAGCTCAGCAAAATAAAAATTCAGAGGTAAGACTTCCAACTCCTGAGACGAAAGAATGCCAGCCAGGTCCTAGGAGCTCTGAGAACAGAGTCAGGGACCCAGGCTCTCGGCGCAAACTCCCATGTCCAACAGGGCCTTGTGGAGGCCTGACCCCCAGCATGCTGCACTCTGGCCAGCAGTACCGGAAGCGGGTGCAGGTCCCACTGTGCTGCCTATACTGTGCCCGGGGGACGTCAGTCACATCTCAGACCTCGGTTAGCTTTCCGAGGAAGATGGAGGGACAGTCGCACCCACCTCTAGGTTTAAGCTGATGCTGAGGCAGCTGTGGCCACGCCTCCCGGCACACAGTAACAGGGGCCACGCAGCCTGTCCCGCCCCGTGTTAGCAACTGTATCGTGTTGGGTTGTCGCCCTGGTGGGAACACAGCTCTGATTTTATAACTGATATCAATAAGAAAAGGGGTTTGGCTACAGGAACGCACACGCCCTTCAGTTCTGTCATGACTGCCTGCATAGTGCGGCAGAGGGCACCCAAGCTGCTCAGCCCAGGGGACAGGCAGTGAGGGACTGGGCTTCCCCCGGATGGAGGATGGGCTGGGCCTCCACACTCATGACAGTTGTTCCCCTCCCTCCCTCGGTCGCTCAATAAAGCGACATCCACTGTGAAGGAGACACTGAGTGCACTCGCCATCAGCTCGGCCACCCCCAGCCCTTTGCATTTATGCTTATTAAGTAAATAAGAAGTCTGGGCTCAGTTCCTTGGCTGTGCCAGCAACACCCGCATGCTTGGTGGCCAGCTGTGGCTGAGGGCCACTGAGCTGGATGGCGCACAGGCAAGATGCCCCTACCCACCCACCCCAGGGCAGGCGGTGGAGGCCTAGGCCAAGGTCAAGACCCAAAGTTGTGGGGGTCAAATCCAAGGCGCTCATTCCCAAAGCCTGTTCCATCGAACCCAACTAGTCACTTGCAGAACAGGTGACTTGTATGCAAAAAGCCAGGACCCAGTGCTGGGGGACAAAGCTACCCATCCCTGTGGGCCACTGCAAGGGTCTGTCTCGGTCAGCATGACTCCCAGAGCTGGATTATGTCCTGTCTGCTCCAGTTGCCCCAGCCCTGGGGCCCCGGAAGATACCCCAGAGGCAGGTGGGTTGGTGGGGGTGCCCTGGTTCCTTCCGGACCCTCAGGAGGGTGTGGCTGCAGGGGATGTTGGTGCCGCCTCCGCACACAGGTGCCCCCAGCTCTACTGCGAACCTCACCCACCGATGGCCCAAACACCGCAGGATGGGGTCAAGAGGTGTAGATGGACCTCAGGTGAGGAATAAGGCTTGCCCGACTAGAACCACCACAGACTCGCAGAGGAGAGCAGACAAGAGGAGGCCACCAGCAGGTGTCACTCGAGCCGTGGCTGCGTCCCACACAGGGCCACGGCCCTCCCTTCCTGCTCTGCCAGGCTGGCTCGGCCAAGGAAGCTGCATTCCTAATGCTCAGGGGACGCTGCTCCAAGATCCGCTGGGATGGTCACTCAGTGCCTGGCCTGCATGGTCAGCAGCATCATGTGGGTCAGGAAGCCAGAGCCCCGGGCCAGCACACCCCTGAGCCGGCTGAGCCCAGGCCCCTGGCCTTGGAGGTACATGTGGCCGACGGGCTCCACTGCTGCCTCTCACCACGGCCCATGCATCTCACACACGTGCTTTTTTTCCTCCTCTGAAGCCTGGCTCGTCAGCTGACGTTCTTTCCAAAACATTAGTTTCAGAGCCTGGGGTCCCAGCTGGGAGAGCGCAGCCCCCACCGTTGTGCGCCACCTTCTCAGGGCCATGGACAGTGCACGGACACCCCAGGTCAACAGCTCCAAAGAGCATGTGAGAGGCCCCAAGGTGGGGCAAGGTGAGCCCTTTGCTGGGAGGAGCAAGGAGCCCACTGCAGGCCTGAGCTGGCGGCCACACCCCACCCGGGAGAGACTCACTCGTGTGTCCCCCGACCCATGAGGACCGGCAGGCAAAACTCCCCACCAAGGGTAACACGACCATCCCAGAGCCCAGTGAGGAGGGAAAGGGGAAACAGTTCCCGAGCTCCGTGCAGGCAGAGGTCACCTCTCATGCACACGCTACCCTGGGACCTCAGAGCTCCACTTAACAGAGAAGGAAACTGAGGTGAGACAGGTAAAATCACTCCCCAGTGTCACCCTGCTAGCACCAGACTGAATCCTAAGCTGAGCTGATTCCAAGGCCCACAGAGAGGGTCTCTCAGCCTGCCCACTCGGGGCTGAGGCCCGACCCCAAAGCGCATTCTCTCCCATCCTGGTGAGTCGCAGCCTCTGTTCTGGACGGGGCCACTGACTCACGCTGGCCAGCCCACCTGCCTCCTATAGGGCCTGTTTCCTATGGGTGGGCACAGACCAGAGCCCCCCCACATCACAGCTGACCAAACCCCAATTAGCTCCACCAATCACACCAGTTATTGGCCCAGGGCAGGGGAGCCCAAGGAGCTGGTTCTGCAGCTGGGAGGAGATGAAGCCAGCAAGACCCCTTCCCACCTGGAGACGGGGAGGCAGAGAAGCCAGCTCGCAGAGTAAGGAAGAAACGGGCACCACCAGGAAGGCGACCAGGCCTCCACCCTCAGAGGGGACTCAGGACTGGCTCCCGTGGGCTTCTCATGGCCCCCTGTTCTCGGCTCCGACACCCTCAGGCCTGCGTATTGTCCAGCACCCATCTTCCACCTGAGCCACTCTGACTGGCTTTCTGTCCCCTGTGCCTGCTCTCTGCCCAAGACGCCCCAGAACAGACCCCTGCCCTTGGGGTCTTTGCCTGTTGTGCCCCCTCTGGAACCCTTGCAGCAGCCAGGCCCTGGGCACAGGTCCAACAGGATGGCGCGAGCCCTGTGCTGGCCAAGAGATGGCATGCACAAAGCTCCAGGCCTCCTTTCTCTGCCCCATGCCCTGTACCTGCCTCTCTGCGCCCACTTCGTCCCCGGCTGCACGGAGGCCCCATCCAATGCACGATGTTTCACAAGCGCATAAATTACAAACTAATGCTATGCCGCAAGGCATTCAGATCACTCCTCTGTTTTGACAGCTAATCTTTGTATGTTGTTAAACTTAATCCTTAGGATTAATTCCTAGAATGAAATTGCTTGGTCAAAAGGAAGGTTTTGGGGCTACGGTTTTTAACAAACTATCCTCAGAAAAGACTATAAGAGCAACCATGTCCCCCACATTGTTATGACCAACATCAGACACTTTTATTTTATGAGATGGAGTCTCACTGTTGCTCAGGCTGGAGTGTAGCGGTGTAATCTCAGCCCCGTGCAATCTTCACCTCCAGGGTTCAAGCGATTCTCCTGCCTCAGCCTCCCGATTAGCTGGGATTACAGGTGCCCGCCACCACGCCCAGTTGATGTATATATTTTTGGTTCAGACAGGGTTTTATCATGTTGGCCAGGCTGGTCTCAAACTCCTGCCCTCAGGTGATCTACCCGCCTCAGCCTCCCAAAGTGCTGGGTTTACAGGCGTGAGCCACTGCCCCGGCCCATCAGATAAAGTTTAATCTTAGCACAACTCTGAATAGTTATGTCCGCTGGAGTTCATCATGAGCTAAACTGCATTTCTCCAAAGTGCGAATGCTTAAGTCCTACCCAGCCACCTCTCACCCTCCGACACCTTAGAATGTCACACTGTTTGGAGTTAGGATCTTTAGCAAGGTGACGGAGTTAAAAATGAAGGTGGGGGCCTAATGCAATAGGACTGGTGTCTTTCTAAGAAGGGACTCAGAGGCACACAGAAGGACAAGTCCATGAAGACAAAGAAAAACCAACTCTCCCGCACCTTGACCCGGAACTTCCAGCCTTAGAACTTGCAAGGAAATCAACTGTGGGTCAAGCCACACTGTGTGCGGTATTTTGTGATGGCAGCACAAGGAAACAGAACTGTCTCCAGCAAGGTGATAACAGAAATCATGACGTAAAAGTTAGGCTAGGACAGGTGTGGTGGATGGCAGCTGTAATCCCAGCCCTTTGGGAAACTGAGGTGGAAGGACTGCTCGAGTCCAGGAGTTCCAGACCAGCCTGGGCAACACAGCAAGACCCCGTCTTTACCAAATTTCTTTTTTGAGACAGTCTTGTTCTGTTGCTCAGGCTAGAGTGCAGCGGCACGGTCCTCCACCCCCCAGGTTCAAGCACTTCTGCAGCTTCAGCCTCCCGAGTAGCTGGGATCACTAGTGCACACCTCCAAGCCCGGGTAATTGTGCTTTTAGTAGAGACGAGGTTTCTCCATGTTGGCCAGGCTGTCTTGAACTCCTGACCTCAGGTGATCGCCTGCCTTGGCCTCCCAAAGTGTCGGGATGACAAGCGTGAGCCACCGCACCCGGCCAGAATTTTGTTTAAATTAGTCGTGTAGTGGCGCACGCCTGGAGTCCCAGCTGCTTGAGCCCAGGAGGTCAAAGCTGCAGTGACCACACTATTGTGCTCCAACCTCAGAGACAGAGCAAGGCTCCATCTCTTCAAGTTAGGACAAGCCAAGAAAGAAGATAAGAAGTCAGATGGCTGAGAAAATATCAATAATGAATGAAAGGAAGAACGTTTTCTCTCCTTCTGAACCCAGGAAGGAGGGCCTCTAAACAGACAGAGTGACACAAGCCCAGCCCAGAGGCACCAGGCGAGGAGGAGGGACGACGGGACTGGCACGGAAGTGCTCATTCTGTTTGTTTTTTCCCTTTTTGTTTTTGACAATGCTTCAGCAAGCACTGAGGAAGTGCTCACTGTGAACCAAGAGACCCTGGCCGCTTCCCCACCCAGACAGGGAGAACGACTTCACCCAGGAGAGAGGTGGACAAGTCCTCTAAAAAAACAGACCACAGCCAGACGCGAAGGCTGCCATACACAGCTCCATGCAGCTTTCTGGTACCTTCAACACATGAACAGTCAAGGGTCCCCAGACATCAGGAGAAGCCTTGGCGGGGAAGAAAAAGACCAAAACATACAAATAAGTTTTAAAAAAAAAGTTAAGGGGAATCAAAAAAATGCAGTGGGTGGGAGAAGACATCAAGGAACCAGAATTGAAATCCTCGGAGGTAAAATACAAAATGAAAAAAAAAAAAATGCAATTAAAAAGGAAAGACCGGCCAGGCTCGGTGGCTCACACCTGTCATCCCAGCACTTTGGGAGGCTAAGGCAGGTGATCAGGAGTTCCAGACCAGCCTGACCAACGTGGTGAAACCCCATCTGTACGAAAAATACAAAAATTAGCTGGCTATGATGGTACGTATCTGTAATCCCAGCTACTCAGGAGGCTGAGGCAGGAGAATCGCTTGAACCCAAGAGGCGGAGGCTGCAGTGAGCCGAGATTGTGTCACTGCACTCCAGCTTGGGTGATAGAGTGAGACTCCATCTCAAAAAAAAAAAAAAAAAAACCAGGGTAAAAAAGCTTCTGGAAATTGAAAGTATGGTAGCTAAAGAAACATTTTGGTAAATGAGCTGGAAGATAAAAATCAAGAAAATCTTTTAGAAACTACAACAAAAAAAAGGTAGGCAAAACAGTAAGAAATTTAAAGGATTCACCCAGAAGACCCCAACGTCTCCACGCCCAGCTAATTTTTGTGTTTTTAATAGAGACAAGGTTTTGTCATGTTGGCCAGGCTGGTCTCGAACTGGTGGCCTCAAGTGATTCACCTGCCTTGGCCTCCCAAAGTGCTGGGATGACAGGTGTGACCCACTGCACCCGGCCAGAATTTTGTTTAAATTTGTCATGTATAGTGGCACACACCTGGAGTCCCAGCTGCTTCAGCTCTGGAGGGGCTGGAGCCTAGCAGGTAGAGGCTGCAGTCACCATACCACTGCACTCCAGCCTGGATGTCACAGCAAGACTCCATCTCTTCAAAAGGACAGTGAAATAGAAAGCAGGGAAGGAAAATGAGCAAAACTTTAAACAGGGAAGTCTCCTGGAATGAAAGAGTGTGAGCGTCCAGACTGGAGGGCTCAGAAATGCCACACAACGAGGGGAGAGACACCCAACTAAGACACAGTGGCATGAAATTCAAAACCCAAATAACAAAGACCCTAAAAGCTTCCAGAGAAAAACAGAAACAGACCACAAACGAAGGACTGAGACTCAGAACAGCATGGGCTTCTCAACAGCAATACTGAACCTAGAAGTCAGTGGAAAACTGCACCCCCACTGCCCCGAATTATGAGCAAAAATGATTTTTAACCTGCATTCTGCACATACCAATTTATCAAATAATCAAGTGACAAAAACGTTATCTTCAATGCATCCTTTCTTAGGAAGCTACTCCAGGATGTGCTCCACCAAAATGAGGGAGGAAACCATGAAAGGCAATGTGAGGAGATCAAACACATGAGAGGTGAAGGACATATCCAGGAAGATTGGGGAAGAATTGGGAAGAAGGCAATCAATCAATAAACATATTTGTACATGTGTGTTACTGAGAATCTGGCAGGACTGCTCTAGTACAACGTACATTTGAGAGGTGTTTCACTGAGAAGTTGAAAGGTGAAAAAAGGATTAACGGGTGATCTAAAGAAAACTGCAATTGGAAAAAAGCAACACAATTACTAACTCAGGTTATGCACAAGAAGTGTACAGAATCACACTCCATTGCCTGGCTCAGCAATAAGAAAGAACACTTACATAGCCATAATGAAAAACACCAAGTACGGATTTAACAAAAACATGTGATATAGCAATATTGAAAATAGCTGGCATGGGGGGAGGACGGGGGTGCAAGAGGTTGAAAATGTCCATCCACTACAGTAGGAAGTCAACAGATGATGGGTGCAAGTCAGCATGAGACCAGGAAGCGGCAAAACACGCAGCTGGAAACATGGTGGTCAGTCTCTAAAGATGCACATGATTTTTGCTCCAAGCTCTATTTTGTTTTTAGCACCAAATGACACCTAAAACTACTGGCACATAATATCTCAATAAGGATTAAAAATTTTAAAGAGGAGGGGATGGGAAGATGCCTTTACGAAGAGATTCTCACAATAGTGATATTAAGCTTTCCAGCCTTGGAAACCAAGGCCCAGCGGGGACTCCTACATTGTCGAGGTGGGTGGAATTCTGCTCCCCACGGAAGACTGGCTGGCGTACGCCCTTTCCCTGTGTCTCTGGAGGGCTGGGGGGAATGCCAGGAAAGGGCACCAACAGGGCAGGTCCGTGATCTCCTCAGAAGGACAAGGGGAGAGGAGTCAGCAGAGGGGATATCAGAAGGTCTGCAGACGAGGGCGAGGAAGATGACTGTGATAGGGTGCACACGCCGAAGGCCACAAGCACCATGTGCAGGTGCCACCACCCTAGGGTCGGAGCTGCCAAGAACAGCCGCTGACCCGAGGCAGGCAGCAAATAGGACCCAAGTGCGTCTTCACCATGAAGAGAGCAGCAAATAGGACCCAGGTGCGTCCTGACCCCACCCAGGTGAAGGGATTCGGAAGGCCAGTGCCTCCAGAGTGGGGGCTGGAGGTCCACTAACCTGTGCTGTGGGGACAAGACTCAAAGAAAGTCAACCTCAGGGAGCTGCCATGCACCAAGTGGCGCCCAGCGTGGACTCCGGGCAACATTTTAAAGTTGCTTCTTCCACTTTCCACATTGGTTCATCCCAATAGGTCTTTTTTTTTCTTTTTTAAAAAATACTCTAGAGCAGTTTTAGGTTTAGAGAAAAGTGAGCGGAAAGTACAAACCGTTCCTACATACTGTGCCCCCTCGCGCCCCACTACCCCTGATAGTAGCATCTTGTGGGACATCTGTTGCAACTGATGGGCCAACACTGATACGTTATTAACCAGAGCCACGGTTTTCATCAGGGTCCATGCCTTCCACGGGTGTGCACAAAGGCATCCTGACACGGACTCGCCATTAGAATAACAGAGTAGTTTCACTGCCCTACAAATCCCCCCGCTCGGCCTGTCCATCCCTTCCTGCCCCCGACCCTGGGCAACCACCCATCTTGTCACTGTTTCCAGAGTTCTGCCTCTCCCAGAATGCCGTCGAGGTGGAACCCCAGGGGACACGGCCTCTTCACTTGGGCTTCTCCCTCGGAGCAACACGCATTGAAGGCCGTCCTGCGTCCTCCTGCTACTTACCGCAGTTTGCAGATCTGCTTCCCTATTTAACAGCATCTTCATTGCTTCCGACTTTCAGCAATTACAAATAAAGGGAATGTGTTTTTCACATCCAAAATTTTTTTTTTAAAAACCACAAAGTTGGGAGACCGAAGTGGCCAGATAATGAGGTCAGGAGTTTGAGACCAGCCTGACCAACATGGTGAAACCCCGTCTCTACTAAAAATACAAAAATTAGCCGGGCGTGTTGGCAGGTGCCTTTAATTCCAGCTACTCGGGAGGCTGAGGAAGAATCACTTGAACCTGGGAGGTGGAGGTTGCAGTGAGCTGAGATTGCACCACTGCACTCCAGCCTAAGCAACAGAGCGAGACTCGGTGTCCCCCCCCCAAAAAAAAGAAACACCCCACAAAGATGGGATTGTTTTGTAGGGGGACAGAAAAACCTTCATGAGCCACCCCAGCAGTAGCCCGGCATCAGGACCCCAGCTGCCATGTCTGAAGGACAGTCTGCTAGCATCTCTGCTCAGCAGCAGGCATGGTGCCGCGTCCTCACGGCATGCGGGGGCACGGAGAGGCAAGGCCACTTACCCAAGGCCACATAGCGACAAGAGTGGAGACCCGAGCCCTCCCCGCAGGCTGTCCCTGGAGCCTGGAAGGAGCCTTGGAGACTCCGGACCCAGCCTTTCTGTTCCCCTCTCATCCCCATTCCCATCCCACTGGGAAGCCCCACACCCAGGGACTCTGGCTGATTTGTGGGTCCAGGGCAAGGCTGAGAAGTGGGGCTCATCTGTAGACCCTATCGGACGCCCTGTCCACTGGGAGCACAATGACCCCCAGTGCTTCCACCAGCCCTGGAACATCCTCCCAGCCACACCTGCTGGGGACTGACTCTGCTTTCTCTTACTCCAACGTCACCGGCGAGAGCAAGGCTCTCCTTCCACCTACTATTAAGGCTGATGCCGCCAAGGTCACGCATCATGCTAACGGTTTCCACAGGCCACTGAATCGACCTTGCACAGCCCCTCGAGGGAGACATTAGCATATTGTCATGCCCATTTTACAGATGCCAACACTGAGTGATGAGGTTAAGCCACTGCCCAGGCGATAAAGTCGGGGAAGCTTCTCAGCCAGGACCCCTACCAGGCGAGTCTGCTTCCAGAACCCATGCTCTGTACGACGGACGGCCAGCTCTGGCTCTGATCATGCCACCACCCACCCGGACCCTCCCTCCCTCACTCACTCAGGAGGGCAGATGCCAGCGAGGGGGGTTTGCTCTGAAGAGTGGCAGCTGGGGAGAACACCGCCCAAGGTGGCAGCCCAGTGCCCAGCACGGGGGGTCTGGTCCCCGAGGGCCGTCCTATCCTGGGCTGTGGGAGGGTCCTGACGCTCCTTCTGACCCGTCCACACCAACGCCGTCCTCTCCCGGGTGGGCAGATCAGACACACAGGCCCAGAAGACCTGGGTGTCCTATTGCTGCCTTCCGAAATGTTAGCCTCACACGTGCCTTGTGGGGCCTAGGCAAGCAGGAACTGACCCTTGCCCTCAACCCTGGCTTCCTGGGCTTCTTCCCTTCTCCCTGGGGCCGTCTCCCCGTGATTCTCACGTGGATGTGCACAGGAGGCAGGGAGGGGACGCAGCACAGAAGGGCGCCCCTCCCAGGCCTGCCCCGCAGGGACCAATGCTCCCCTCACTGCCCACTTCAGAGCTCTGATGTTGGGAATGCTCACCCAGGAGGCGGTGGGGCCCATGGGCTGGCCTGGCAGGCAGCAGGGTTAGTGCAAACGCCTGCGAGGTGCGGGGTAGCCTGCATGGTGCATGGCTGATGCTTTTGCCTGTGCAGAGATGGTGCCATGGGGCGGGGAAGGGCTGATCCCTCTCCAAGAAGACCCCCATTCCCCGCCTCCATGGCCAGAAGTCGGGCAGATCTGAGCTTGGATCCGGTCTGTTAGCTTCCTAGACACATGACCCCTGACACAAGACCTTGACTTCTCTGAGCCTCACTTTCCCCATCGGCAAGATGGGGATAAAAATCATTCCCTCCAAGCTGCGAAGGAGAAGCAAAGCAAAGGGATGAGAGCCTGGGAGCCGGAGCCAGATGCCGGCACTAACAGTGGTGATGGTCTCCTCACTGTCCTTTCCTGTAAAACAGGGACCACAGTCTCCACCTCCAAGGGCACTGGGGAACAGGTCTGCATTGGCAAAGTTAGCACTGGGCACGAGGCCCGCACTGGGTCTGGGGTGTAAACTGCACTGTGGTCTCGGTGATTTAACCCATGAGCACACAGAGGTCTGCAGAAGGTTCCAGAAACTGCCGCTATCATTACAGTGGCCCCACCTGGAAACTCTGAAGAGCAGGCTCTGCAGTGGCTTCTCAGCTCACCCCAACAGCTACATCAGGAACTGGGGCCCCACAACCTGGGTTCAACACCCCCCCAGGGGCCCCAATGCTCTTCAAGCTGAGCCACAGCTCTGGGGCAAAGAAGTCTGAGTTGGAAACACCTGGAGAACTTTGGAAACTAATGACTGGCTTCGCCCTGCGGCCCAGAGACGCTGATTCAGCGGGGCTGGCGGAGGCCGGGACTCGAGGCTTTTAAGAGCTTCCCAGGTGATTCTTATTTCAGAACCAGCCACCTTTTTCTTATAAAATTATCTTCAAAATATTAATTTTTAAAATAAATATAGAGGGGGACTATGTTGTCCAGGCTGGTCTTGAACTCCTGGCCTCAAGGGATCCTTCCACCTTGCCCTCCCCAGAGTGCTGGGATTACAGGCATGAGCCACCACGCCCTCCTCTTTTTACACGATCTTTTAGGACCAACGGTCTTGCTGCTGACGAGTTGTGCATGAGTGAAGCTCACGTCTTCACTTGCGATCCCCTGGCCCCCAGCAGGCACCCGCTCCCACCAGTTTCCCTCGGAACATGGGCATTTCCAACCACCTACTCTTCCCAAGGGCCAGGGTTCTGGACGTGCACGACCCCACAGGCCGGTGGCTCTGAGTGTGGCGCTCTCAGGCCGAGGACTGCGTGGGAGGGAGGCCGCCCCCTCGGGGCATGGCTTGGAGCACCGGGCCCAGGAAGGCCCTTGGAGATGTGGAGCTATGAGCCAGCACCTCAGGGAAAACCTGGGCACAGGTGCCCCCACGCCCCTCAGAGCCTGTCTCCGAGCCTCAGGCCTCGGCTTCCTGGGCCCTGGGCTCGACGGCCGTGGTGGTGCTGGCAGGGCCCCAGTCCTCCTGGAGGACTCGTGGGCAGACGGAGAGGCAGGAGCGTGGGAGTTACGTGCAGAGCCTCCATGCTAAGACACCAGCATCCCAGCTCGATGGTGGTAACTGTGCAGCCCGGGGCTAGTGAAGCAACCTCAGTCTGCACAGGTGTAAAATGAAATACAGGATACAAATGATACCAACCCCGCAGGGCTGCCTTGAAGACCCAGTTCCTTTTTATTTTCTGAGATAGAGTTGCGCTCTTGTTGCCCAGGCTGGAGTGCAATGGCGCAATCTCGGCTCACCGCAACCGCCGCCTCCCGGGTTCAAGTGATCCTCCCACTTCAGCCTCCTGAGTAGCTGGGATTACAGGCGCGCACCCCCACACCTGGCTCATTTTTGTTATTTTTAGTAGAGTTGGGGTTTCACCATGTTGGTCAGGCTGGTCTCCAACTCCCGACCTCGTGATCCACCCACCTCAGCCTCCCAAAGTGCTGGGATTACAGGTGTGAGCCACCGCGCCTGGCCGAAGACAGTTACTAAGCACAAAGTAACGAGAGTGGCCCATAGATGCTAGACCCCAGCCACTGTGGCTCTTGGCACCCCCGAGGAGACCCCCCCACCACCAAACACCCGCTGTAGGGTAAATGCCCCCCACTGCAGTAACTGACCCATTCCACAAGAACAACCTGAGCTAAGGAATCCGGGAGTGGCCAGCCTGGAGATTGGTTCCTTGGCTACGAGGAACATCTGAGCCCCTGGCCTGTCTCGTGGAACCCGTGCTGTGCGGGGGCTCGAGGCCCTGAGTATGGGCTGAATGAAGGTTGCCAGGTGGAGGCGGTTAGCGGAGGGTACAGGATGAACATGCCGTATTAACCTGCGCTGTCTGCAGGCGGCTGCGGTTCTCCCACCCAGCCAGCCGCACTCTCCCCTCTGCCCCACCCTGTGGCCCCCAATAAGACCCAGGCGTCTTTTGCTAGGCCTGGGCCACTTCTTCAGCCCTTGAACCCTGTGCTGTACCCAGCAGAGTTCACAGGGGCTTGGCATAACATTTGTTACAGCCTCATGAAGTCCCCCCAGGAATCCCTGCGAGATCCTCACGTCCCCGCTCTGCACTGAGACACAGGGCAGCGGCTGGGGCCCGTCCTCCGCCTCCTCCTCCTCGCCACTTCCTTCTCGAGGCCTTGGCTGCAGCCTGCGTGCTGGCCTTGCTCCTGCTGCTCAGCAGCCCCCCTGTGAAAATGGCCCATGACCCTTCAGTCCTGACAGCAGGGTTCAGACCTCTCAGGTGGGTCCCCAGTGGCTGACGATGGGGCTGAGCCCAGGTGACCTGCAGGCTGCTGGGGCACGTGTGGAGGAGGAGGGTGGGGACTGGCCGGGACCCCCGAGGAGGGAACGCTGAGGGTTCAGGAAGGACTCAGATGCCTGGCACCAACTCACAGCTGTCATTGTCACCCTAGTTCCTCCAAACACCGACCTCACCATGTCCAGTGGTCAGTCCCCAGGTGAGACCCTAGAAAAGACCTCAGCTTCCAGAAGTCTCATTTATTTATTTTTTTAGAAAAAGAAAAGGAGAAAGAAAGAAACAGCAAAAGAAAGAAAAGAATGAAAGAGAGAAAGAAAGGAAGAGAAAGAGGGAGAGAGAATGGGATTCTTGTTTTATTGCCCCGGCTAGAATACAGTCTAAAAATGGGTATTAAAAACCTCTTTTATGCCAATAATTGTGCTTAACAATGGAGACAGGAAGGAATAGGGGATGAAAATAACAAATAAGCAGCCAACCAATATTTTATTTAAACCTGTGAAATGCTATGCAATTGCTGGGGAGTGATTTACTTCCAGTTATGTGGTCACTTTTAAAATAGGTA
>PVKP010016585.1:0-47890 GCA_004027715.1 Plecturocebus donacophilus
TTTTTCCCATTCTATTGGTTGTCGATTCACTCTAATGACTGTTTCTTTTGCCGTGCAAAAGCTGTGGAGTTTTATTAGGTCCCATTTGTCTATTTTGGCTTTTGTTGCCAATGCTTTTGGCGTTTTGGTCATGAAGTCTTTGCCTACACCTATGTCCTGAATGGTTTTGCCTAGATTTTCTTCTAGGGTTTTTATGGTAGTTTTATGCTTTAATGTCCCAAAAATATTCTTGGAAGTTGGAGACTCACAAGAGGGCCTGCAGCTGTGAGTGCAGAAGCCCTGAGTCTAGAAGGACATCACCGCTCTCCCTTGGCCTCTGGAGTCATCCAGGCTAACTGCTAATATTTGTGATTAGCAGGTTTCAATAGGAAACTGGGACCTTCTGTCTCAGTCTTTCTGTGCTTCAAATTTTCTAAGTGAACTTCAGGCTGGCAAGTGGAGTTAGATCAACTTCTTACAGAGAGTACCATCTACCCCGTGCCATATCAGGTCACTGGACCGTGGGAGGTTGTACTGACCAGTGATGAGAGTGACAGAGTGTGAACTTGGCTCCTGTATTCTGTGTTCTGTGCTCAGCCTCACAGATGACTCACTGTGCCTCATTCACTCCTCTGTCCTTAAGTGAAATTATGCCATTCTTTAACCCACTATGTAAGAGACTTCCGAAGATTCATATGTCGCTACCCTGACAATATCTCATTTGTACAATGCAGAACATGGTGCATTCTTATGTAAATAAACTCATTTTGTGGAATTTTTATTTCCTAGATCAGTATTTTTAAATAGACTACTAATTCATTTTTTAAACCAATGCTATTGTGACTTAACACTTGGTACCCCGTAAGTATCCAAATAATCAAAGAAGAAGAAAGTGTGAAGTCAAGGAATCCCCTAGCTGAAAAGAAATTCCCGATACCTGGAACAAAATAGATGGAGCTTTCAGAAAGCAGACTTTGTTTTTCTCCCGCATAGATTCACAACTTCCATTTTTAAATGTAAGATGTAAGGGAGATTTATGATACAGCCTACTTTGTCAGCTCATATTATTTTGTAAAGTGAAGGGTCAATTAGGTGTTATTATCATCAAGAGAGCATGCTGTAATGCTTCATCTTGTAGATGCTATACAAATTACCTGTCTGATTACTTTAATTCATCTTTTGGCTACCGTCTGCAGAAATTCCCTCAGTTCCCAGCTCACAGGTATGCAGATGTGCTGAGAACATTTAGGGTAATAAAAGCAAAAAAAATAATCGGATCCTTTCCCCTAAGGAATGAACAGTGTATTTGGGAATCTAGGACAAACAAACAAACAAAAAAATGCTACCACAATGCCAAACTCCTGATAAGGAGAATTTTAAAAATGGCTTAAGATGAAGATTTTTGGAAAGGACTTCTTGAAGGAGGTGCATCTGTAGGCTGAGAGAGATGGTTTAGCAAGCAGGCATCAATGCATCCACAAGGCTTTACAAATCAAGGAAATCATAGAAGGGACAGGATCTTCTCTGCTGATGATCTGTTTATTTTGCAAATAACAAAGAGTTAGCAGGGCCATGTCAAGTTTCCGTGGGGAATCCAAAAACTAAACTTCTGCCACTGGAAACGACCTCAAGATCTTTTCCCAGCTAGCCTGCTCTTCCCCTAGTTCCAGTCATGTCCCTCAAAATCTTCTTTTTCAAGCATAAATATCCTTCGTTCTTATAACCACTTCTCCTATGAAGCAGTTTTGCATGCTGCCATTATTTGAAGCATTCGCCTCTGGTTGGACTCTAGTTTAGGGTGTCTCCTAAGTCATGGGGCTCGGAATGGAGCAGTGCTCTCGAGGAGTGATCTGAGAATGCAGAACACCATGGGGTAGTTGCCTCCCTTGATCTATAGCCTATACTTCTATTAATATGGCCCATGATTGCATGAGCCGTTTTGGCATCCATGTCACACTGCTGACTCATAATGAAATTGTGGTCAGCTAAAACCCATGAGTTCCCATGTGCTATTACTAAGCCAGATCTTTCTTATTCTGTACTTATACTGTTGATTTTTAAAAATCCCTAGGACAGAGGTTTAAATATAAAGACATTTATTTCTATTCCACTTGATCATATGGATAACAGCGTCTCCAAATCTTTCAGACCTAAGGTATTAGTTTCCCCTCCCTGCAGGTGAGTACTTAACTGTGGTACAGCTAATCTCATGATGGATCGCTGGTCTGTAAAGTGTCAGAACTTCATTCTCTCCTCCCTATCCATAAATGGTCTGCAACCCTGGACAAATCTGCATTTTTAGACAAACTAGTGGGCCTCCATCTTCCTAAGTATGATGGGAACAAGTGTGAATGGCCATTTCCTCCCTGCAGTGAGAATATGCAACCATGAGTTCCATATCTGCAAAACCCTAAGGAAAGGTTACTCAGAGGCAGCGGTAGATGAGAGGAGAAAAAGTTTATTTCAGGCTCTTGGCAGCTTTCAGAAGATTTGATTATCCTAATCACTACATGTTAAAGTTAATGACTTCATTTTTGCATTCGTTTTAAAAATAGAACTGGGGTTTTTGCTTTTTGGTTGTAGTAATATCATCTGATGGTCAGTATAATTTTACACAAAATTATTTGTGAGGTGAGCAAGTGCTATAAAGTATATCTGCAAGACTCATTTAAAATGACTCTCTTCCCTCCATCCCCTCCCCCAGCCCCATCCTAAACCCTACCCTCTTCCGTTTGTACTATGGGACTACAAAGATCTTGAGGTTTAGGTTTCTGTCAGACTTTTGGAAACCTCTAAAAGACTAAGCTAGCTTAGAAGTTCATAGATTTTCACCCCTGGCCAGTGCAAAGAGCTCACAGGTAACTTGTATAATATTTATAATTTCAAGCTAATAGAAATGTCATATTTCAAAACACATCTCTGAGAGCAGTCTTTTTGCTCCTTATAGAAAGGTACAGGAAACATCCAAATTTTTCTGGTCTGCCATTCTAACGCACATTGCGATCTTGCTCTGGTGACCTTGTAATTATGAATTTTCCAGTAGCCCCTCCGCAGCCTCTCGCCTGATTTTTAATCCAGGGCCTGGGCACTTGCAGCAGAGTGTGATCCCAGGACCAGCAGCAGCGGCACTGCTGGGGAGCCTGTTAGAAGCGAGGATCTCAGGCCCTGACTCAAACCTATTGAATCCGAATCCAAACTATAAAAAAGATTCCCCTGCTGATTCTTATGCACAATAAAATCTGAGAAGACCAGATCTAGAGTAAAGGGATTTTACCCCCATTTTACCCACCCGTAGACCTTGTATAATAATACAAAACTTGCAAACTTTCATTTGGTGTTTATTAAAAGGTTAGAGTCCTTAGTTAAAATGTTACCAGATTCAGATGTCCTGTATACATTCAGCTGTTTCTCAGTGTATGTATATATAACTGGCTTTAAATTACTCTTGTCGACCAGGCATGGTGACTCACGCCTGTAATCCCAACACTTTGGGAGGCCAAGGTGGGAGGATTGTTTGAGCCCAGGAGTTTGAGAGCAGCCTGGGCAACATAGCTAGACCCCATCTCTACAAAAAATTAAAAATTAGCCAGGTGTAGTGACGCACGCCTGTAGTCCTAGCTACAGGAGGCTAAGGTGGGAGGATCACTTGAGCCCAAGAGTTTGAGGTTGCAGTGAGATATGACTGAGATGCTGTACTCCATCCAGCCTGAGTGACAGAGTGAGACCTTGTCTCTAAAAAAAAAAAGTACTCTTGCCTTTCTGGGTTCTTGTGGACCAGGGGTTCTTCCCCACCCTCACCAGGGACATTTGGCAATGCCAGGAAACATTTTTTGTCACAATTTGTGTGGCGAGGTCCTACTGGTGGGTAGAAGCCAGAGATTCTGCTGAGAATCCTGCAATGCACAGGATGGCCCCCACAGCAAGGACTTAACTGGCCCCAAATGCCAGTAATGACAAGGTTGGAAAACACCGGTATATGATTTATAAAGGCTCAGATGTGTGACCATAAACCATAGAAGGCTGTAGGAAAATAGAGTCATGTGGCATGTGTCATGTCACAATATGACCAGGCAAAGAACAAATAGACTGGCAGTGGCCGGAGTGACAGTGGTGGGGGCCTGGAGGGCAGGGAATGGAAAATCCAGCCACAGATGAGAGGAGACATCTAAGACCAATGCTAACTGGTACTCTGTGCACAAAGGCAGTCAGCTTTAGAGGACAGGGCTAAAAGGCTGGGCACAGTGGCTCACACTTGTAATCCCTGCATTTTGGGGGTCCAAGGCAGGCGGATCATCTGAGGTCAGGAATTCAAGACCAGCCTGGCCAACATGGGAAAATCTCGTTTCTACTAAATATACAATAATTAGCTGGGCATGGTGTCGGGAGCCTAGAATCCCAGCTATTTGGGAGGCATAGGTGGGAGAATCGCCTGTATCCAAGAGGTGGAGGTTGCAGTGAGCAGAGATTGTGCCATGCAGTCCAGCCTGGGTGACAGTGAGACTCTGTCTCAAAAAAAAAAAAAAAAGAGGACAGAGCTAAGGTTCAGGGACTGGACACCAGGTCTGAGTTCCAGGAGGGGTGGGAGAGAGAGAGAGAGAGAGAGAGAGAGAGAAGGCTTCAGTTCTAGAGTGGATAGTAGGTATGATCTCAAAATCATGATAGACATAGAAAACAAGAAAGGATTTCAAGTATTAGCATAGGAGCACATGGGCAGATTTCAGGTAAATCCAGTAAGACGAAGACTCAGAAACAAGGCAGAATCCTGCTTACTAGAACTGGGACGCCTGAGAGCCAGGCCAGCAGCAGGCACGACCCAGTGCCGAGTGTTCAGCTAGAGTGAGCTGCTTAAATCCCTCCCAACCAAGAAAAGGCTTAGTGCTGAGTCTACAGCATGGCTGACTTGCAAAAAGGAGTCAAGGGCTCCCAGCTATGGAGAAAGGTAGATCAGAAGTAAGCCAGGTCCTGACAGTGGCCACTGAAAAAATCACGGGATAAGAAATGGAATAGAACTCGAGAGGTCCTCTAGGTCATTCCCCTACTGCAGGGCACCTAAATCATTTCAGGAAGATTATCTACTCTTCAACTTCAACATTTCCAGAGAAAGATTTCTTAAGGACCAGTCAATGCCTTATAATCCATCTAAGTGAAAACTTCTTCCCTGTTTCTAACCCTAAACACCTCCTCCTGGGATGTAAAGTGAGTCTCTTTCATCCCACCCTGCACACAATGTGACTTCTAACATTCAGTAATGATCAAGAACACAAACCACCCTCTGCAACTGCCAGGCACAGCCTCCCCTTTTCCGGGCTAAAGCATCTCAATTCCATTAGCGTGTTGCCCTGAGAGTCTCTCCCCGACCTTTTAATCCCTTCGTTATCCTCTGGACCTGCTCCAAGCCTTGCCTGCTTGAGATAGTTACCACCAAGTATGTATTTGTCAAGTGGAAACTGTGTGCAGACCGCCCTTTTGCCGTGGAACACAAAGAAGGAGGAATATAAAAGAATATACACAGTTTTGTTGGTTTTTATTAGTCTCTCTCCTCTCTCTCCAAGGAGTTGTCAATCTTTTCCGCATTTATAGTCTAGCTGGAGCACTAGTCCTTAGGCGAAATTCCACCAAAACATTTTGGTTGTTCAGCAAACGCTTTCACTGTGACCCTCACCTAAGGACAGTAGAGTACACTGTCATATGGGATAGCTCTAATGTGAATTTTGCTCTAAATAAAACTAGGATAAATGCATTTGTTCAGTTCCAGAGAAGGCATCATACTGTCCTGTGGATTTCATCTCAAATGAGCTGCAAAACAAAGTTCTTTTCCATGGAAAGGGATTTACTCAACTGATTCACTCACTTTGCTGTAACTGGATTAATCTCATTTCACATCATGTCTCTAAGTAGAAAAGTAAACTGATTTACAGCAGGCTAAATGGATATGTTGATGTAGCCAACATCAGTAAGATTTATTCCAACTAGACTGCAATCAAAAAATGGTATCCTGGTTGCTTTCGCTTCTATAAAGTAGTTCGCAAAAGTGCACCACTTTCGTACTCGATCTGAAAAACAGTTTATCAAAGTTACAATAGATGAGTTATGGTGGGATGCCACAGAACGTACATACGTCAAATGAAATGAGCATTTCTCCCTTCCCAGATCTTGAAACGGTCTTTTGCCCCCCAACCTTATAAAAAATATTCATTTTAGGCCGGGCACAGTGGTTCACACCTGTAATCCCAGCGCTCTGGGAGGCCAAGGCAGGTGGATCACTTAAGGTCAGGAGTTCAAGACCAGCCTGGCCAACATGGTAAAACCCGGTCTCTGTGAAAAATACAAACATTAGCCGAGTATGGTGGGTGCCTGTAATCCCAGCTACTCGGGAGGCTGAGGCAGGAGAATCGCTTGAACCCGGGAGGCGGAGGCTGCAGTGAGCAGAGATCGCACCACTGCACTTCAGCCTGGGTGACAGAGCGAGACTCTGTCTCAAAAAAAATCTACTCAGGAGGTATTGTGACAAAGGAAAAAAATCATTTTATTCTATCCCCACGTTCTAAAAGCCACCCTTTTTTATTTTTGAGTTGTATTTAACAGGGCACTGCTCAAGATAAACACCCAGCCCCATGCGTGGCTGAGCAGGCATTGACCCCACACTTGCTCCCTGCCAGCACACTGCCCGGAGCGGACCACCCCGTACCTTCTCCACCTTCTGCTTTCTGCAGCACACTCTTCCTTGTCTTTCTTCTGCATCACTCTGCCTTTCCAAAGCCACAATCACGTCACCCTCTCAGGACGCTCAGCCTCTGCTTATGCTGGGGCCCTCTCCTTTGTCTCTCCCTAATCGCTGACTTTATTCCGGCTTGTGCTTCTGACACAATAAGACTGCTAGTGGAAATGCTTTTTCTGATCTCTATAGCTGGTAGTTTCTATAAGCAGAAGTTACTTTCAAAGGAAAGAACTTGTGGAGATGAGCCTGGGGTGTCACAGGGCTGTTACATGGATCAAATGTAATAACGTGCATCAAAAAGCAATTTGTAAACTGTAACATGCTCTCCAAAAGTAAATTATTACTGTATTATATAACCTTAGAGTTTAAAAAGCAGCTGGATGATATATAAAAATGCAAGGTTCAATAAGCATCACTGGAAAAGAAAATTAGAAAGTGGGGAGGGGCATGGATGTTTCCATCAGCAAGCTAGGGGCCTCTCCACATTTTTTCCAGCCAAAGCACATCATTTAGTTGAGAGCATACATTCTGTTCTGAGGACTGCCTGCTCACCATTCTGGACCTAAGGGCCTTCCCTCTTGCTTAAGCTCCCTCGTCCCTCTCATCACCACATTCCCAAATGCTAGCCGACCCCAAAGGCTAGCCCCTAACCCACCCTCTCTTCCTAGCTCTGCCCCAGATGAATTGAATCTCTTTTTCTCCAGCACTCAGACTTATGTTAGAATTATTTATGTGGGCATTGATCTTCCTGGATTGACTGTGACCTGCTGAAGGCAGTGGTGGCATCTGCCACCACCCCCGCCCCCAACAGCAGTTCATCACCTCCCTGAATGGACGTGAATGGAAGGAACAGCTCGATTCGGGCAGCCAGAGGAGCCAGGAGAGAATTCCGTGGACCAAAAACATCCTGCAAAAAGGCTTTGTCCCCAGAGGCAGGGGGACAAAGTTTCCAAAATTTCTCCAATTTGGAAAAATTCCTACCTGCGCAACTGTAGGACCCCTCTGAAATGGAACAGGGTCTACTAAACAAAACTTGTAAAAACCCTAAGTGATGAGTTGGTTATTATTATTCTCTGTACTTTTCCATGCATTGGAAATGTCTTATATTTTAAATTGAATGTCAAAAGACCCCATCCCATTTAAAATTATTGAGTTGAATAAGTTTCATTATAACTCGATTTTCTCCCTAAAGGTCCTCCTATAGTTCGAATTATAAAAGTCATTCTTAGATTGCCAGCTTGGTTGGTCCCCCATGAAATCAGGAGTTCTTAGACCGTGTTTCACACAACGCCAGGTTACACTGCACCCTTACTGAAAAGAATTTCTTGTCCAGAGTGCGGGGCTCTTGGACAACATAAAGCTTTTTAGCACGTTTTTTAAAATCCTTGAGCTGTTTTATTATTTTAATACTTTACCTTTGGTGGAGCAGAAATGATTTATGTGATGTTTTTGGCAGACGATTTTTTTAGGAATCATCTTTACCACTCTTGGCCACATAACTATTGCCAAGTACATAATAGGTGCTCAATAATTATGTTTTTAAAACTAAAGTGTGACGCACTTCTAAATTAAAGGTAACTTTAGTCATTTAGAATAGCAAGCAGTGGGTAGAGTTTCCAGTTGCTTCTCTTTGGTATTCATTAGAAATCATTTTTTAAAACTGAGAAGTTGGAGAAAAGATCAGATATTTTTATGGAAACTGCACTGCTGAAAGTAGCGTGTAATTTTCTTGATAGTGATTTGATACACTATTATTTGAAGGATTTACTGTGCTCATGGATTAACGCCGTGTTGTTACTGTAACTGAGCATTGGCACAGAGCCCTGGCCCAGTGCAAAGCTCTATAGCATCGATTCTTTTCTTTCATCAACAGCCCAAGGCCCCCCGTCTACAATTCCATGCAGTGCAGTCCTGGCACAGACCCTTAACCTGAAACCCCAGCCAATTTCCCTAACAACACGCCTCTCCCCTTTACCTGCCAGATGCTTCTTGTTCTCAGACACTGCACCCTGAAATTGGGAGCTTTCACTGACTTAAAAAGGCAAATATAGAATTACCTAGCTCTATCAGTATTTTAAGTACACTTGTAGACTTAAATGAGAGCTCTTGTACAAAAGCACTTGAACTCTTTCTTAAGATATGCTAATTTTTTTCTCTCTTCGATTGAACTGTTGACCTTCTGGATATACGACTAGTTATTACTTCAAGTATGTTTGGAACTATTCTTGCCCTAACCATTCTAAAATGTAATTAGCGTTGAGACGTTATTGTAGAAGCACAGCACCTCAGGCTGGGATCTCATTAGATGGCAAAAATGGAGCAGAATTGTGCATGCTCCACGCTCGAAATATCTCCAAGAAAAATTCATGGCATTGGGGGGAAAGTTAAAATTGGTGATTTCGTAAGCCCTTTCTTGCTCACATATTTGATTTGTATCAGGATCCAAACAGAGAGCATTGTGGTTCTTCTTTTTGAAAAATGAAAACAACTCTGTTTTCTCCAAACTCTTATGTAACGTGGCTGCTGTCACTTCTCTGGGTCAACCAAAACCAAAATCATACATTTTCTGGCTCTAGCTTTTCCCCCTTCAAGAAATGCATAACATTTTTAGGCATTATCTGATTTATCCTCGCAACAACAGATATTACAGAGAATGAATATTCTCCAGGAGGTAGTTAACAAAATATGGGAAAACTGAGGCCCAAAGAGGTACGGTAACTCACGGGTTGTTCACATTGCTCCTGAACATTCCCCCATCTGGGGAGGGAGCTCTTTATTTGCTGAATTGAAAACCATTTCATGCCTCCTGCTCAGTTATTTCAGTACTGGCTCCTAAGTTTGGCACCAATCCCAACTGTTATGAAATCGCATACAAATAATAATGAAGTTCTTCGTTCCCGGGATCCCAAAAAGTTATCATTTCAGGTTCATCGCAGGGCACTTTGGATGCCCATATTGGGCCCTAAATGGTTGGAACCATCGGGAGAGGGGCTTGTCTGACTCTGCCATTCACCTCATTTGTAAGTCTCTACTGTTTCGACACTGAGTTGTGCCTCGTTGTTTAAAAAATAACTTCTCATTATAATAACATTTTTCCTTAATTGCAAAAATATTTCTGACCTGAATTTATTCTTGTCATAGCTGTGTGAGCAAGCAGAGTCTTGTTTGCATCTACGATATATTAATAATGTATTAATTAGCTTCCCGGTGCTGCCCAAACAAGGAGCAAAAAGGATTTGTCTAAATCATGAAAACTGAAGGGAAGCAAACACTTTGGTAATTATATTTTAAGGGCAGTCTAAGCATTAGGTAGTGTGGCAGATTTTTGGCCTAATTTTTGAGAGAAGATAACCAAAAATACCACTTAATTAACAAAATTTGTTTTGTACCTACTGTGCACAAAGTCTGAGAGGTTAAAGGAGGCTAAAACAAATAAAATTGGCCAATTTACCGTTACAGGCATAGTTAAAAGGCAATAAAGGCAAGGCATTATGAGTATTTTGATTTAGCTACAAATAGCTGAAATATACTAGATCAAACCATATGAAATTGACAATATCTGGGGGCGGGCTGCCATGACTCATGCCTGTAATCCCAGCACTTTGAGAGACCAGGATAATCGCTTGAGGCCAGGAGTTCGAGGCTACAGTGAGCCACGGTTGCACCACTGCACTCCAGCCTGTGCAACAGAGCGTGACCCTGTCTCTAAAACAAAAATTTTAAAAATGACGACCATATATCTGACCCTTTTTTTACCCCAAAAGTGGTAGTTTTATATAATTTAATCTAATATTAAGGTATTCTTGTCATACTGTACCAGCTCCTAAACATTCTACTTTTCATTTTCCTTCTTTTTCTGAGCTATGATTCTTACAACAACCTGGAGAAGGTAAATACAGGTCAGAGATTTGACTCCTGTTTTTCGCATGTATTTATTTTTGTAGATTCACAAATAACATATGTTTTGCAGTTTTAAGGTTTCTAATTATATTAGACCCTGTTTTTTATTTTATTTAGAGTCATTGTCCTTGCTGCCTGTCCTTCACATGTGGCATTCACCAAGTCAATTCTTCATGCCATTTCCTTCACAACCTTCATGCAAACTCATTATCTCAGTTCCCATCTATTCTGCCACGATGCGTGATTACAGAACACACCCCTTTTTTCAAATATTGCTCAATAGAGATTAAATCTAACATCCAGTTTTACCTGTCTGTCCTTGAATTACAGGTTCCCGAGAAGTCAGAACAGTTAGCCATACAGGTATCCCACAAAATCTGTTCTTCTATCCCCTTCAATATTTAACAAATATTTACCAGGCATCTATTTTGAGCAACCATTAGAGTAAGTCCTCTCATAAATATGAAGTTGTGTAAATAAGGATGCATGCATTCGTGTAAATACAAATTTAATGCTGGGTATATATTGTTTGAAGCACCTGACATGTATTAATCTATTTATTCCTATCTAAGGGGATAAGTACCATTGTTATTTCCATTTTAAAGATGAGGAAACTGAGGCCAGAGAGAGTATACAAACTCCTAAAACCTAAACCCTTAACCACAGTATTAACAGTCTCTCTGGTTCTAGTGGAAGACCCAATGTCAAAAAAGCAATTGCTTTTCCCAGACCATGAACACAATGTGTGACAAATTAGCAGTTCCTCCTCATACCCTAAGATGTAAATATCCACCCAGGCCAACTTGTATCTGTCAGAGGACAGAAAATGGGCCGGTCACACTGTTTTCTCCCATGGGGGTCTATCTGCCACTGCCTCTTTGGTACACGCTAGGGGACATACACTGCCCGACATATTCTTGCAGAGTCATATCTTACCCCACATCTTATCACAACCCTGCTGAAGGTCAGGCACCATCAAGAAAATGTTCACTCATCTTCCCGTTATGCCTAATGTGTGAACTGATAACACATCTAAATTCAAAGAAAATCAACAGAAGTCACCTCAGTCAACCTGAAAAGTCTGGTGACTCATTCCCACCCTTCTCATGGGGCTCCTACGGGGTGTCTGGTTCTCCTGAACCAGGCTCCAGGCCGCCTGCAGCCGGGGTGCAGCTCAGTGTTTGAACCCTTTCTGCGCCCATCAGATGAGTGTTGACTTTCTTTGGCATAGGCAATTGAGTTACATTTGAATTGCTGAACATGCTGCCCCCGTTCCGTGCTGACTGTGACCCCACTGCATGTGCCCCAGAGGCAGGCTAAACAAGTTTGCCTTGGAAAAAATAGCCGGGAAGAAGATGCTGACTCTTCAGCCCTCAGAGTAAGTTCCGTCACTCTGGAGGTAAAGTCAGAATATCTAAATATGGCTCGATTCATGTCAGGTCTTATAAATACACACACACATGTGGATGCTGAAACCGTGCATGCACTGAAAGCCAAAAAAAAAAAAAAAAACGAAACAACTTACTATCTCATTAGCAGGACAAGACCTGGTAGGCCAACTCACCAGAATAAAGAATACAAAAATGGGCATTTAATATCTCTACACACACACACACACACACACACACACACACACACACACACACACACACACACACACACACACAGTGATATAACAAAGACCCCTGGCAATGAAGAATCATTTGTATATTCAAGGATTTTCTTGTTTAAATTTAAGCTAGCCTCTTGAACCCATCGAGCTTTCTCGAGCTTAGCTTTAGGCCTCCCTCCTCAGACAGAAGTCTGACATCTATTTCAGCCTCTAGCAAGGCAGGAAGCTTAGAAGTAGGAGCAAAACCTCATAAGCCAGCCAGCCTGGCTTTGAATTTCAGTTCTCTGGTTTCTCAGCTGTGTGACCTGGGTAAGCTGTTTAACCACCTTGAGCCTCTATTTCCTCACCTGTAAAGTGGGAGTAACAACATGAAAACAAGCTTGCATGGGTTCATCATGAAAATTAGATAGATGAGATGACATACTACACAGCAAGCATTCAGAACTGTGCCTCATTCCGTGTGAGTTATCGGTAATAGTGGCTTGAAATGGGTTTATACCGCCTGGCAGGAAAACATTGAATTCTTTTTTGTTTTTGACTTGAGTCTTTGAAGCTCTTTCATCTCATTTCTTCTTCTTTTGTATTTGTGGAGGAGGATATTTAGCCATCCTTGGAGTACAGTCTTTTATTAAAAATCATTATTAAGTCTCTTCAAGTTTCTCTTTTGCAGTAAATGATCCAGATTATTTAATGGTTTGGTTTTACATGTTTTAATCACTTATTTGAACTTATCAACCATCTCCAGATACAGTACACACAGAAATATCGTCTAGGAAAATTTGTTACTGAAATTCCTTAGCATCTGTGGTCCATTAGCTCAAATGTTTAAAATTCATTGTTTTTATTTTTATTATTTATTTATGTACTTATTTTTGCAAGACACGGTCTCACTTTTTTGCCCAGGCCAGAGTGCAGTGGCACAATCATAGTTCACTGCAGGCTCAAACTCCTCGGCTCAAGCAATCCTCCAGACTAAGCTTCCCCAAAACCCATTATTCTTAAGAGCAAAGTTGAGTTCCATCATATTGGTCAGTTGGTTTCACTCCATCATATTGCCAAAACCACCTAATTCTCAAATGCATAGTTTAGCACAAACCAAACCAGAAGAGACCATAGGTCATTCATTCATTCATTCATTCAACATTTACTAAGTGACTGCTGTATGCCAGAGGCTGGGCTATGCTCTAAGATCACAAAGAGGATACTTCTTAGTTGGAAGAGCTTACAGCTTGGGAGAGAAGACACAAAAGTAAACAAATCATTACAAATGCCTTTCCATTGGGTGCCATACTTGAAAGGAGAAGGTGAGGCTAGGGTACCCTTGGGGCAGAAGGGAGGGAGGATTAAGCTCAGGGAACAGCTTTACAGGGAAGGTGACATTTGCACCCCTATTAAAGAATGGCAAGAATTGAGGAGTACATAAAGGAAAATATTCAAAGAAGAAACACCCAGGGATGATTTGCACGTGGTAACATTAGGTAACCTTAGGTGGGGCTGCTGTGACTGAGGGCCAAGGTCAAGGAAAGGAGCAGAGTCATGAAGCTACCCAGGGTCAGCCACGGCCAGGCTAGGAAGCTTGAGCTTCATTCTTCAGGCCTCCAGGGGCAGAGGAGGGTGCAAGAGGAGACATGGCACAGTCTCATCTGTTTTGCCCAAATCACTCTGAAAGCGATGAAGAGGGGAGAGGGGACGTATTTGAGCCCAAGTCAGGAAGGGGAAAAAGGTTGCTGGGGTTGTGGAGAAAGACTCTAAAACCCACACAAAGGAGGGCTGATGAAAGATGGGAATTAATTTCAGGTCTATTTAAAAGATAGCATTTAGAGACCCATTAGTGGGAGGTGTCAGGTTTGGGAAAGAGCAGGAAAAGACACGGAGGAGTCCAGAAGAAATTTCTAGATTTCTGGCATGGAAAACTGTGAGGGCAATCGTGCCAGACAGTGCCAGAATGAAACTAATATAGATCGGCACAAATCCATCTCTCAGAAATGCACCTCAGAGATATGTTCTGCCGAAGGTCAGTAGGGAAGGCCAACTTCATGCAAAAAGAGCAGTATATATATTTCTTACTAGCTATTCTTTTTATAATACTTCTTAATATATGTGACATATATGAGCTAAGATAGTATTCATGTAGGAATTTTCATTTCTCATTTTCTGGCAATTCTGTGTTCAGATACGATGAGATGCTAGCATTATTCCAATTATCCACGCCTAGTGTTGTGTATATCTATGGTTCAAGATTATCGTCTTCCCCGACTCCCCACTAGAAGGTGAGCTTTCAGAAGCTGGGGACTTCGTCTATTTTGTCCTCATCTCCATTTCCAGCCCTGAAAACTAAGTTTGACTCCCAGTAGGTGCTAAATACATATTGAGTAAATGATTGAATTTCCATGTGGGTAAAAAGAAACAGTCATTTCCTTTACTAATGAGGAAAGAAAAGGAAAACAAAAAACAAACCTAGACCCAAAACAGTTTTTCACAAAAAGATCCAATTTGCAAAAATGGAACTGAAGTTTGAAAGCTATTTTTCTCCCTGCAGCTCAACTTCTGGGAAAATCACAGCTGCCAGCTTAGATGGTGGTTTTCACTGCCCGGTTACAAATTCTGCACAGTTGTACATATTGGCAGGGCTCAGCTTCCTTAAATGCCACTGGATCAGTGGGGAAATGGTGATTTTCCTTATTGATTTAATGCCATTTCCTCTTTTATGAAAAATCCCACGTGCTGCTCACTGGCATATGTACCATAAAAACTGAACGTAGGGGGCCAGAAATTAAGTAAGTCACTCATGTTCCTCTCCAGCCATATGACGTTAAACCATCTCTACTTTCAGGCTGGAGTGTTCAATCATTCTCCCTTTAAATTTAGCGGAGTGATTATTCCTCCTGGTGGATTGCACATATGCTCCTTTGATCTATGAAATACTCATTCCTGGATGAACTTTAAGCTCCCAAGAAATGCATGTAAAATACTGTTTATGAATCGCTGGAGAAATGTTCACATTCTCATTACTCCAAAGTAGTCACACCAAACCTCTCTCTCCAAGATTCATTTTTTTTTCCCCCAAGAAGAGGAAAGAACTTCGGGCAGTAGCACTGTGACAATAATCACCATCGTCGTACTTTCCAGGGATTTTCCTCAGTAGCCTCACAGAAGTGACAATGTATGGCTGGGCATGGTGGCTCATGCCTGTAATCCCAGCACTTTGGGAGAACAAGGCTGTTGGATAATAAGGTCAGGCTAACATGATGAAACCCCATCTCTACTAAAAATACAAAAAAAAATTAGCTGTAGTCCCACGGAAGCTGAGGCAATTGAATCACTTGAACCCAGGAGGCGGAGATTGCAGTGAGCCGAGATCATGCCACTGCACTCCAGCTTGAGCAACAGAGTGAAACTCCATCTCAAAAAAAAAAAAAAAAAAAAAATTCAAACTCAAACTGCAAAATGAAATTGATAGTCACCAATGAACGACACAGTCAGTAAGCTCTGCACTGGTTCAGAAGAGGACGGGGTAACAAGACAGTAATCCTGAAGGAAACAGCTTGAATTTGAGCTGGACCTGAAGTCGGGAGCTGGAGTGAGAAAAGACAGAGTGGTGGGAACATTTGTGACCCAAAGCTTAGGTGGGGGTTGTGGCAGGCAGGGTGGGGATAGACTGGGCATGACCTTGAATGCCACTGTAAGGACTTTGGACTTGATTCTACAAGCAAGGTGGAATTATTAAGAGGTTTTGAGTAGAAATGATGTGAGCTGAACAATGCTTTTGAGAAACTAAATCTAGCAGGGATCGGTGCCACAAATTAACTGGAGGCGTTTCAGAATTGAGATCATGAGACCCTGACCCAGGCTGGGGGCAGTGGGATGTCTCCATCATACGGTACATTCCTGTGAATACTTCTCAGGGATCCATATGCAACTGTGCCACAGTGTGCCTAGCTGTCTCTGTACTGTCCGGCAGTGATACTGTGACCCTGTGTGCTGCCTGGAACCAGTCTCATTCCTTCAGCACCCCAGTTTGGACTTGGAATGGGCCCAGGTGTAGCCTGTACACAAACCTCAGAGAATCCAGGCAGCATAGATTGTAAAAGCTGGGAGGGATCTTGGAGCCCTCCAGGTCTACCTCCTCAACCTACCAAGAAGGAAGCTGACTCTTGCTCATCTCCCAGTGACGGATTCAGCATGGGGCCTCAGATCTCTTTCCTGTGCTCCGGCAGGGCCTCTGAGGCCAGTACAGATTCTGCTTTGAGATGTTATGCACCAATTCTGGTGCAATCCAGAGGCATTTTGAATGAGTGAAGGAGCTGCTTGTGTTTTCTAGCCCTAATTGAGATCACTGAAGCTCCTCTCCTTTACTCTATGCCAAGCCCCCCAGATCCAGTCCCTCCCTGAGTCCCCAGCTTCATCTCTGCCAATTCCCTGCCTTGCTGCTTTCCCGAAGCACCCTGTTATTTCTTGCATCCTGCCATTGGTCGTGCTGTCCTCATATCTGAAGGCTTTATGTTCCCTCTTAGGCCACATGACCTCCAGGCCTCAGCCCTCCCTTAGGTGGACCAAGCTTCTTCCTTGGAGCTCCATGCTACCCTGCATAGGGCTCAATCACTGTGTCTCATGATGTCTCATAATTGTCTATTTATGTGTCTGCCTCCTACCCCTCAACCATGAGCCCCGAGGAAAGGAACTGTGGGTATGTATCATTGAATACTCAGCATCTAGCACAGTGCCTGCTACACAGTAGGCATTGAAATGTCTGATAAATAAGCCAATGACAGTTGCAC
This sequence comes from Plecturocebus donacophilus, assembly GCA_004027715.1. NCBI lineage: Eukaryota > Metazoa > Chordata > Mammalia > Primates > Pitheciidae > Plecturocebus > Plecturocebus donacophilus. The sequence continues at coordinate 16,988 of PVKP010016585.1, forward strand.
ATTTGTTTTCTTGGTATATTCAGTCATTTAATAAATATTTATTGAGCAATTACTTATAATTGAATTGGCGCTGTGTAGTTACACTTAAACGTCCAAATAAGCCTATCCTCTCAAGCTCCAAATTATGCATGCATAAATTATACATGTGAAATGTTAACATGCACACGCAGCAGAGAGTGTGCATATCTACAAATACCAGAGCTAGCAAATGCAGTAAACTGTGTGCCAGATGTCCCTGAAATTTACAAAGAACCAAGAACCAAAAATGACAGTTAGCTCCATAAGCCCAACAAAAGAAAACAAGGAAAAGAGCAAAAAAGCAAAAGAACAAAAGAACCTCAAGCATAAGGAAGTGGCTATGTTTTTTGCTATGTTCTCAAGCTTGGGGTGGGGAAGATTCATAAAAGCATTCTGTGCTGAACCGTTTCATGTTAAGTCTGAGTTCCTCAAGGGCTGATTCTGCGGAGCTGTTTGGAAAATTCATTGCCATGCATGAGTCGGGGGATTGGTGTTTTTTCCACTGGAAATTGTTAATGGGGACTGTATTAGCGGCCCCTTATTGCATTGCCTGATAGAGAGACAGCAGGTTTGCCCAAACAATTCTGGAACCCTGATCACTGCCAATTAGGGGAGTATTGTCTGGCTGACATAATCAAGTAAGTATAAATATATTTATCGTGATTGGAATGGGGAAGGGAGACTGCACAGAGATTGAGGCAGAAGCCGTCCCCTCACTGCCTGGCTCCAGCCTGGATCCAGCCCAGTGTGTCACCCTGTGCTCAGCAGAGGTGGTCACTGGCTTTCTGAGGTGGAATGCACAGTGAGAATTCAGGACTAGAATTGCTTCTCCCAGAGAGAAACTTGTCTCTCCTTATTTTTCCTCCTCTCTTCTTTTTTTTCATGCTCACCTCTGTGAAAGCTGAAGAGAGAACAGAAAGGAGATGCCACGTTGATCACATTTTAATTCTGCCCCGCCGGCCATGCTATCGCCACTTAGCTTCTCGGTAGTGGAAAGTGATGGCAAGGCATAGTGCCCCGACCAGACCCCCCACCCTCTCAGCCCGCCGGCGTGTGCGAGTCAGTCTGGCATTGGGTTTGTTTCATTGTTGATTTGTGGAACTTTTATGGAAATACCTGTGATGTGTCTCAGCCCTGGGATTGAAAGACTGAGAAAAACAGTCCCTTGCAATGGACTAGAGATGGGAGGAATTGCTCACATTTAAACAGCTGAGAAGGAAGCATGTTTAAGTCACATCTGGTGGCATTCCTGTTGTCTGAATGGAGAGCAGGGTCTTTTTAAGCATCTGCCCAGATTTCAAAATGCAGGCTGCATTGCTTCTTCCAGAAAAAATGGTCAAATCGTATCATCACGGGAGAGGTCAACGACAAAACTGATCTCACGGCTGGATTTCAGCTCTGGTCCATGCAGGCCCAGTCAATCTAAGGCGTGACCTTTTTTTTTTTTCCCTGCACCCCTGACTACTTGATAATGGCCATTTACAGGGCCAAGCTGATTTCAGCTATTTTCCTCCATCCCACGTGTGCTGCAATTGAGGGCTGAGGCCCCTTTCCAATGGCTACAACAAGGTAAAGGGGCCCTGTCCTTCTGTCTCCTTCATCCTATAGTTTGTCTTCACGGCTGCAAATTGCTCTTAGGCCTGCCTTCCCGGATTTCACCAAAACTATTTTCTTACTGGTACTACAGATGCCACAAGTGGAGATGTAAGGAGGAAAGGCAGGTCCACAAATAAATACGGAGCCCAGATGGGAGAAATGTCATTAGAGACATCACTCTCCCTAAAGACATCTGACCACCCACGTTCTTGCCTCTTCCTGCTACCATTTTCCTCCTTTGGCTGCTTAGAAATTGTTGAGGCCAAACTCCTTTCACCCAGATTCCAGAAATACATGTATTTCCTTTGCTTTCCAAATCTTAATGGATGAAACACCTTTTTTTTTTTGTCTTCGATCTCTTGCCAGAAATATTGTTTTTTGAGAACCAGAGCTCATTTATCTCCAAGGGAGAAAGAAATCCATTCCATGTTTACCCATGAACAAATTACCACTTAAGCGAAAATACTGGGACTTCTCTCACTCTCTGCTAACAAATGGGTTATGCACCTTGGTTCAAGCTTGGCAGAGGTGGATGGATAGCCACTGTTCCCTTCAAGTTGGCTTAATTTCCTCCTGTTGGCTTTTGTTTCCTTGAAGCACAGAGATTTCTTGGTGCTTTCTTTGCTTGATTCTGCTTTTAAGGAATGTGCCCAACTCCTTCAAATCTGTTTGTTTAGTAAGCTGAGTTATTAAATCCCCTAGCATTTGTGAAGGAGTCTCCTGTGTTAGGTGCTGTGGGCTACTCCTCACTTGAAAGCTGAATGGAATCACCTATCTGAATACTAACTTCCTCCTAATCCATTGGTTTTTCTGCTGTGTAGACAGGGATATGAAGTAGCCACTTACCAAGAGATAATGTGATGTCATAAACTGAGCTTGAGTTCTAAAGTGAGCAAGACCTGAGTTGTACAGTAATGCAGGCTTGGGTACGTTGCTGCTGTCTTTTGAGTCACACATTCCTCCTTATAGATGCTGATGGGAACAGCAGAGCTGTCTGTTCATCTTTCCATAATGAGATAGAACCAAGCAGACAGTGAAGAGCCTGGTCTAATCACATAACATTGGTGCAAATTATATATGGTCATAAGAAAGTATTTTTTATCTGAACATTTAGGTAGCATTTGGTGTGGTATTTGATGCATGTCATTTAGTTACAGAGATGAAACCTCCTGAGCACACACAAAGCTCTTGACCTGGTTGAACATTACAGCTCACAGATTTTGGTGCTTTTTACTAAGGATACTTCCTGCCAGGAAGTTGTAAAAGAGAAGATGGAAGTCTATTTAGAAGTATTGTAGCAATATCAGTTTCCTGGCTTTGATACCGTACTATGGCGATGTAAGATGTCACCATTGGGAGAAGTGGGGTGAAGAGTACAGGGGACCTCTCTGTACTATTTTTACAATTTCCTGAGAGAGAGAGAGAGGAAAAGAGAGAAAGAGAGAGAGCAAAGAGGGAATGAGCTTGGCTTTAGTCCCTGGCTAGACAAATATTTACATTTTGTTTTCCTCTTTGTGTAGATTTTGTGTAGCTAGCACTCCCTTTTCTGTGGAAGAGAAGAAAGAAAGTAGAATGAGCTAAGAACCCCTGCCAACATTATGTTAGAAAACCACCTACTTCCTGCTTCTCCCCATCCTCTTTACCTTTACACACTTACCTTCTGCATCCACACTCACCTTGTCCTCCCTCCTTCCCGTTCAAAGGTGCGATTCCTCTCCTGCTGAACAAATGAACTCCTCCACCTGAGCAAGGTGTCCCATCCCTTCCTGCTGTCTCCAAGGCTCAGTCCTGATACATAGTCTCTCTGGGTGAATTCCTTCTTACTCAGGGTTTTAACAATTATCTATATTGGAATTGCATCCAAATTTATAGCTCTACCCAGACTTTTTTATTGAGTTCTATACCTCCATATCCACCTAGATCATTCACAAGCATCTCAAACTCCTCGATAATTACTTCCTCTTTCTATATTCCCTTATCTCAGAAAATGCTACTAACATCTACCCTAATGCCCCCAGCAGGAACCCAAGAGTCACTCTAGACCTGTGCTGTCCCTAGTACTTCACATGTGGCTAGCCCAGATTGAAATGTGCTGGAAGTGTCAAATACACACCGGATTTCAAAGACTTCGTTTGGAAAAAAAATAATGCAAAGTATCTCAATAATATATTAATTTCACATTAAAATGATAATATTTGGGACAGATTGGGTTAAGTAAGTTATTAAAAATCATTTCTTTTTCCTTTCTAATGTGCCACCAAAATATTTAAAATGGCATATGTGACTCGCATTCTATTTCTGTTGGACAACACCATTCCAGACTCTTCTGTCTTTTATCCCCTTCCAGCTGGTCATAATGCACAGTGATTCCCTTGAGTTAAGGCAAGGGAGAATAATGGTTAAGTGCACAGGCCAAGTTCAAATCCTGGCTCCACCATTTTTTGATATATATGAACTTGGGCAATTATTTAACCCCTTTGAGCCTCACTGCCCTCATCTGTCAGCTGGATACAATAGCGTTCTTATTTTCAGATTCTTGCATGCTTTAAATGAGATAATGTACAAAGCACTTACTATGGAGATAAAAACATGTGCACAGACCCAATGTCAAAAGAAAGAGCCTGGCCTCTCACTGTTGTTGTTCAGGCCCTCATCATCACTAGCCAAGATGACTGCAATGCTTTCTCCATCTTCAGTTCACCTGCCCTCCGGTCCTTCATACTGCCCTCTGATTAAACATTCCTGAATGCAAATGCTGTCAAATTTCCAGTGACTTCCCATCGTCCTTGGTATGGAGTCCAGAGTCCTTGGCATGCTTTCAGTGTCCTCCGTGATCTGCCCCAAGTCCGATCACTGATCCCATTTCCTTCCAGTCCATGATTGAACCAGTCGAGTGCCCAGCTCCTACCTGCACACACCATTCTCCCTGTATGGCACCTGTGAGCTCTCTACTCTGCCTAGCTACTTGTTCGCAAGACTCAGTTCAATTGTCACCTCATGCGGGAAGCTTCCACTAATCCCTCCTGCACCTGTGTCCATCCTAGGTGAGATTAGGAGCCTGCCCCTTGGGTTCTTGAACCACTTGAGGTTTGGTTCCTTTATCACACTGATCTCACTGGTTTGGCTGACTTGTTTTCTTTCCTACAAGACTGAACTGTCTGAGGTCTTAAGATGGGCTGTCTAGTCCACACTGGATCTTCATGCTCTGCATAGGGCTTGGCACAGAGTGGGCTCAGGAAATGTTTGTTGAATGAATACACAAAGCATATGGATGCTCCTGAGAGAGAGAAGGTGGGCAAGACAGCCTCGCAAAGTTAAGCAGCAGAAAATCTGAAAATGAACCTGGGGAGAAATACCACTTCCTGGAAGTACAGAGGGAGGAAGGAGGGAGAAGAATTTGTGCAAGGAGTCAGTAATGGAGGACTTAAAATGAAAGGGTATTAAAGAGAGAACATCATCCAAACAGCAGAACCACTTTTGGTACTGTTGGTGGTTTTGTAACTTCCTCTGAAATGGTTCCAGGAAGAGACAGGTTCCAGAATGGTGCAAATCATATGAAGAAAGGATGGGGTGTAATAAGTCAATTCAAGGAGTATTTGTCATCAGGACCAGATACATGGGTGGTACAAGTAAATGTCAACCTGGTGACTACGTGATGGGACTAGTAATAATTTACTGGGACTGGTGCTCAGGAATTTTTTTGCTGTGGTGCAGATGCCAAGCGTGGAAAAGTTTGATGAGTTTCAGGCATGAGAAAGTTGGTGGTGAATTTGAGAGTAACAACATGAAATGGCAGAGTAATCACAAGAGAAATGCCTGAAGATGTAAGAGTTTAGAAGACTTCTGCTTTACCACAAATATGGATTTCAAGAAAAAAATTCCCTTATAAGAAGAGAAATTTCAATATATAAAAGCTATTTATCAAAACACACAGTATTCCATAATATATAATGGTAAAAACATGCCTTTTGGCTCACACAATATTAAAAGCAGCAAATAACACAAGAAAGGTAGAGAAAACAGAAGGTACAACATCTTGTGGCTCACAGGATATATGAGTGGGATTATGTACTTCTATTCCAAACCACAACCTTCACTAGTCTAAAGACTTAATTCTGCCGAGTCAGGCGGATCACCTGAGGTCGGGAGTTCAAGACCAACCTGACCAACATGGAGAAACTCCATCTCTACTGAAAATACAAAATTACTTGGGCATGATGGCACATGCCTGTAGTCCCAGCTACTTAGGAGCCTGAGGCAGGAGAATCGCTTGAATCTGGGAGGTGGAGGTTGTGGTGAGCCGAGATCGCACCATTGAAATCCAACCTGGGCAACAAGAGCAAAACTCTGTCTAAAAAATAATAATAATTCTAGGACCTTCATACTGCTTATCCGAAAGGCTAGCCCACGCCCCAGTTTTCATGTGAGAGATCTTGTGGAACAGGCATTGTATGAGTTGAGGGGCAGCAGGGAAATTCGAGGTGAAAGTGAAAAGATACAACGAGTCCTTGCTATTACTCATAACGGTGTTTCAGTCCACCACTTTGAGATTTCTGTGGAAAAAGCAAAGATTTGGGACTAAAACAGCTATTGGTTGCTTATCTGAAAATTAACTTTAGCTAGGCATTCTGTATTTTATCCGACAACCCTACCTGGTGAGGTATACATTTTCTTATGCATACTTCCTGCGAGCCACAACACATCTTAATAGTTGTTAGCTATTAAGGACCATGCATAAAAGTGACAATAGCTGGCCGGGCACAGTGGCTCATGCCGATAATCCCAGCATTTTGGGAGGCTGAGGCAGGAGGTTCACTTGAGGCCAGGAGTTCGAGACCAGCCTTGACAACATAGGGAGACCCCTGTCTCTACAAAAAAAAATAGCTGGGTGTGGTGGTATGTGCCTGTAGGCCCAGCTACTTGGGAGGCAGAGACAGGAGGATCACTCGAGCCCGGGAATTGGAGGCTGCAGTGAGCCATGATTGCGTCACTGCATTTTAGCCTGGGCCCATAGAATGATACCCTGTCTCAGAAAAAACAATAATAACAATAGCTAACAATTATTGAGTGTCTACTATGTGCCAGGCACCATACTAAGTGGATTAGATGGATAATCCACATATTCTTCCTAAGAACATTATGAGGCAGGCGCTATTATCATTCCCATTTTTAAAATGAAGACACTGAGGCTCAGAGATGTTAAACAACTTGCTAAGGGTCACCCAGAAAGCTAGTGGTAGAGAAGGTCGTGAACACTGATGGCCTGTCCAAGGCCCATGTGCTTGCCCACCTTACCCACGTGGTGGCAGCACTGAGCAAGGCGGGGCAGACAAGTCAAGTCCCCCAGAAGAATAAGAGAAAGTGAGACCATGGGATATCAGGGGGACAGGCCCTGAGTAACACTTTAAAGGAGTAGTTGAAATTAGCCCCAGTGCTCTTAAGTAAGAAAAATGTGCTAGTTCTAGACAGATGCAGCCCCATACCAGGACTCACAGCTTGACGAGGACACAGGCTGAATTTCAGCCCCTGCTACAACCTCAGCCTGAGGCCTTTGTGCAGTGAGCAACCTGCACAACTGTACATAGCAATGTGAGATCAATGGCAAAAGGAAGAGCACTGCAGAGACAAGGATGTCGATGGGTTCCTTAGAGAACAATGGGCAGCCGTTTACTAAAGCATATTTGCATGGTGCAGGTGGTTTTCTAAAGTTAATTTTGACAGACAGGATGGGGAGAAATTGCTGAAAGCCTGAAATGGCAAGAGAGACTTGAGTGGATCTGGGAGGTCATGTGACAAATGTGAAATTGACAAATACCAAATGGGAAAATGACCCTCAGAAAGTTGTGTGTCAAGGCCACGTGCAGTGGCTCATGCCTATAATTCCAGCACTTTGGAAGGCCGAGGTGGGTAGATCATTAGAGGTCAGGAGTTCAAGACCAACCTGGCCAACATGGTGAAACCCCATCTCTACTAAAAATATAAAAATTAACCGGGCGTGGTGGCGGGCACTTGTAATCCTAGCTCTTCAGGAGGCTGAAATAGGAGAATCTCTTGAGCCTGGGAGGTGAAGTTTTCGGTGAGCCAAGATTGCGCCGCTGCACTTCAGCCTGAACGACAGAGCGAGACCCCGTCTCAAAAAAAAAAAATGTGTCAAAAGCTTCAACACACAGGGGTCTTTGCTCCGTCAAGCAAGGAGGATAGGGTGCAGGAGGAACAGGAACACAGTAGCTAAGGCGACCGCAGCCTCACGAAAGAAAAGTCTATGGCTTGCAAAAGATGTCAAGGAAAGTGGAAAAGCAAATGCCGAAGAGGGACAGTGAGTGAAAAGATGAGTTTCTTCCACTTGGCGTCTCCCCAAATATGGCCCTGAAGGAAGAGTTGACCCTGTTACGGTGTATTTCTTTTTCCTGCGGGGTTATTAGAGTGACATGTAAGGAAAGGACCGCAGGCGCAGCACAGCTTGATTTCAGGCAGGCTTTGCATGACACCCTAGAGAGCAGAATGAGGACAGACAGGCCGAAGGATAACTACTTAATTGGGTAGTTTTGAAGCTGATACTCAGAGTATTGATTAAAGGGGTCAGTGACAACCTGGAGGAGGACTTTAGGTAAAGAGACTGAGTTCAAAGGTAATCAACTTGCATGAACGAAGAAGCCAAGATTTGAACCCAGCCCTACTGACTCAAAAGTCCACGTTCCACTTATTACAAAACAAAGACCAAAAAGACATGAAGTTCACTTATGAAAGAAGAGTTGAAAGATATAAGCACAGGGTTAGCAGTACAAATCCATGCCTGAACCACTGCGATAGGCTGAGAAATTGGCCAGAGGGAGAGAACAAAAACAAGATGAAGGTCAGAAAGGTAAAACATGAAGCCCTGCGTCTTGGTTCCAGGACACCCGCTGCAGAGATGGAGAGGTCCAGCTTGACCGTCTTCACGTTGGGAAACAGCTGGGCTTGTGTGGTAGGCATTGTTGCTTAATTCCCAAACAGCAGCTGGGCGCGGTGGTACACAGTTGTGTCCCAGCTACTCGGGAAGCGGAGGCAGGATGCCTAAAGCCCCGGAGGTCAAGGCTACGGTGAGCCGTGCTCACGCCACTGAACGGCAGCCTGGGCACAAGAACAAGACCCCATCTCAAACAAAGCAAACAAAAGCAGCCAACAATGTAACATGATTACAAAACTCTCGTGTACATGTAAAGTGATTAAATCATCCTACTCTACTCAGCCCAGCTCAGACCATATCTTGAATATTGGGTTCAAGTCTAGATAATGTATTTCGAGAAAAACATTGAATAACTGAGAGGGGACCTGAGGAAAAGGACCAGGAGGGAGCTGGAACCTGGTCACATGGAGGGTTGTCAAGCACCCTGGGGTTATTTAAACTTAGAAACGAGAATTTGGGATTTGGGATTCTCATTTTCTCTTTCTTTCTCCTTCCTTCCTTCCTTCCTCTCTTCCTCTTTCTCTCTCTCTCTCTTTCTCCTTCTCTCTCCCCTCCCTCCCTCCATCTCTCTTTCTTTCTTTCTTTCTCATTCTTTCTTAGTGCAGAATTCAGGCTGAAAGAGCTTTTGGTTCCACAGAAGCCATTCACCAAGCTGTCAGCTCATTCTCTATCATCTCAATGAGTTAGGGAAAGACTGACTTTCTGGACCACTTCCAACTTTGAGAATCTGGGATGGGGTACTATTTAATCAAACTGGCAAATAAAAAGAAAGAGAACTATTTTAAACAAGACAAATAAGTGTTCCTTAGTTGAACCAAACTCAAATTACAAAGAACTAAATTTCCCAAAAACAAGAATATTATCGTTCGCTTGATGAAAGGAATTTGCCATATTACCCCTTTTACTGGCAATGTTTTAGTCCCTTTACTTGTAAAAATGTCATGCCCACTTTTCTGGGATAGACTTATCGGATGAACCAAGGTGAGCTTCTCTGTGGGTAAATGATGACTTCTGCAAGCTTTGAGATCAGTGAGCTAAAAACATGACCAGCAGTCCAACAACAAATGAGGGCTTAAGAACGTAAGTAAGAGTGACAAGATTAAAGTAATTGTGGTCATGCTGTCCTCTGAAGACATCTTTGTGCTTTGCCCAGATGAGAATGAAGGTAGCCCAGGGCACAGGCAGCGAGGAGAAGGAGGGGGCACTGGGCACATTTGCAGCACTTGTGAACAAAACCACAGCCCGGTGAAAAGAGCGAGAAGGTGGAGGCTTTCAAATCCATGATAAATAAGCCGTGCTTTCAGAGCCAAAATCAATAAAAACAAACGTGAAATGAACAGAAGGGAAGAGGGAAAAGAGAGAACATGAGGGCACCATAAAATCCTGGTGATATATTCCGGGGAAATCATGATGTGAATAGAAAATGGGAAGTGAAAGAAAATGAAGCCTGGAGATTTGTAAAACGTGTGTGTGCGTGTGTGTGTGTGTGTGTGTGTGTGTGTGTGTGTGTGTGTGTGTCTCGACTACCATTCTCATCTGCCCCCACCACCCCCACCCCACCCTCCACCCTTCTGATGGGGTTCATTAAATGATTTCTGATCTGTGGGGGGCAGTATTTTTAATGCTTCACTTATGTTTGGGTTTCGCCAGCAGGATTCGAGGTGTTTCTGTGGACAATTGTCACTGCTTTAGGAAACCATAGGAAGCAAATGAGGAAACAGCAATACCTCAGTCCAGGTGCAGAGTGAGGCTCAAAGCGGCGACTCTAGCGAGCTTGGTGGGTTCTCTTCGCCTTATTGATGGTGTTTTGGAGTGATGTTTTCATGGCGTCATCTTAATAAGAAAAGTGTTGGAGAATTAAAAGTGGAGCTTATGTGAGATACACTTTCTCTAACTGGATTCATGGTAAGTTATTGATGTTTCAAGGAGAAAGAAAAGAACTTGGAAGAAGCAGAATATATTGTGGGGAAAGTTGGTGGTGGGAAAGGGGAGAGAACTGTGGCAAATGGGACAGAGGGAGAGAGAAAGAGAGAGGAAGAAAGAGAGAGAGACGGGGGTGTGGGGAACTGCCAGAAGGAAAGGAAAAGAGCGACAGTTTCTAAGTCTATTAGCTGGGATTGTTTCCATTTCTGCAATTGCCTTAAAGCACATGATTGCTTGGTCTGAAGTCAGCCAGGTTGATTGCAGTCTTTACCTCCTTGACCAAGAAGTAATGGGCTTGAATTTCTTGGATATGTGAAAATAGCTCTTGTCCATTTTTTGGCTAAAAGACAGGCTCCCGGGAAGGTCAAGAGGGCCTCAGCTCTGAGCAGTCATCCTGAGCAAGCCCCAGGGCTTTGGTTATGCTGCTCATACCGGGACAGGCAGAGCAGCAAAGGGAAGAGAACACACAGCGTTAGGCACCAACAGACACATACTCAAATCTCTTGCCTCCATTTCCAACGTATAAAATGCAAAAGATGATAATAATAACCATGATAAATGTTGCAACGAGCAACCGTTTGTAAAGTCCTTGGACACCTGAGAGACCGTTTCAATCGATGGTAACTTATTTTCAGCTGGTTCGTGTTTCTAGACATTGGTAAAGTCGGGGTGGTGTGTGTCCCCTCCAGGGCTGTCCTGGTGCTTCCTGTTTAAAGGTAGCATCGCAGTGATGGCCTCTGCGTGGACGGCACGGTGTAGAAGCCAAGGGTCCTTCCCTTTGGTTGTGCTGTCTTCTCTCTTTGCTCACTGAAGTGTCTTGGTTAGTGTTGTAGCTTCTGATGACACTGCAGCTAAGACTCCACAGGCGGTGGGGAGAAGCCAGAGCCTGCCCAGGGACAGTGAGGAAACGTAGGTGCTTGAGAGGCTGAAAAGTAGTATGTGCTTGGTGGCCTTACAATTTGTGAAAACGCTTTTGAATTAGTCTCTACAAGAAAGGGTGCTAGACAACCAGAATGCAAAAATGCTTTGAAGAAAGAGCCGCAGAGCAGTCGAACCAAGCATTCTGCCTCCTCTTCCCTGCAGTACTCGGGGCTAAGGATTATCATCTGCATTTCTGGTGAAGAAACTGAGGCACAGAGAAGTTAAGCTAAGGTTCTCCAGCTACGAAGTAAGCAGCAGAACCTAAAGTTTGAAGCCAGGTCTGTCTGATACCCAAGTCCCACAGTAAACCTCCCACGTGGCGGCAAGCCTCGCCTCGCAGAGGGTGGCAAATTAGGGAAAAAAGAATCGAATGTGCTGGAGTTTAACAGGGCGTGTACATTATACTTAAAGAGAAAGACACTTTTCTTACAACACGTTTGAGGACAAATGAGACTTTATGTGATGTGTCTTGCCCTAAAAAAAGGTTAGATTACATAAGCCAGACTGGTGTTGATTAAAGAACAAGGTAATAAACAAACGTAAGGAGGAAGAAGTGGCCGGCTCTGCCTTGGGCATCACCCAAGTTACAGGCAGGGGAGGGGACAGGCCCTGCGTGGGGACAGTCTCCTGACTTGTCTTCTTCCTTCTCTGCTTCCCTCCCCTCACCACCCCTCCCTCCAAAACCCAAAAAACCTTAAGCAGGAAAGAAAGCAGCTAATTAAAAAAGAGAAAAACATCCTTGAGACCAGTGAAATCTCCATAATCCACAGTGACAGACAGGGACCTGCAGAACAGCAATTTGATTAAATAGGGATCTAAGGGATTTAGAGGGGCTCTCCAGTTGTGTAAAATGTGTCCATACGTCTGAAAAATACCGTATTTATTTGGCTCCCAAACCTAGAACCTTCTAATGGGGGAGATGGTTCTCATTTGGAAATCAGGGGGAAATCACAAAGCAAGGCCATGGGGTTCCGGGCAGGGCTGGGGATCGCATGTTGGGTGGAAACCCCAGGAAACCAGCCAGGGGTCTGCAGGAGGGGCTCTGGTAGACAGAGGCGATAGGACGCAAGGGCAGGTAAAGCCACCCTCACAGAGGGTGACTGTGGGCTGAGCCGGAGGCCCTTCCCAGACAGGGAAGACAGAACAGCCTACCTCCCCTGCCCACGCCTCGGTATCTCACTCAAGAACCAGCTGCCCGTTCGTCACCTGTCATGGGAGACAGCTCTGTCGGCGGTTTTCAGCAGAAGCGAAGCACCAGAGGATGACTCGTTATTCGGGGAACACACCTGCGCACAGGACAGGGATGGATGGGAGTGGGGAGCGCCTGGGGCTTCTGTTCACGCCGTCCTGGTGTCCTCCAAGACTTGCATCAGCAGCTCAGCCGCTGATGAATTCTTCTCGGACAAGCTGCAGAGGGCCCCCTCCAGTCTTCCATGTGTTCACCCCTGCCGCTCATGCTGAGGGATTTGTGCTTCCTGGGGCTCGGGGGGCAAAATAATGAGTCACCCGGGGAAAAGAGAAAAACAAAAATGCCCTGTATGTGCAAAATCACCTAAAATGGAGCCTTTTAAAGGACACTAAATCTCGGCCAACTAGCCAGAAATGCTTTGCTGGGGGAATATTTTACGTGTCTTTGCTATCTTTGGATGCAATAGTCAGAAATGTTTATACCTCTTGGAGGGATCACCTGTGCAAACAGGCCAGGTCCTCTTGAGAAGGCTGTTTGTTCTCCTGGGATCTCAAACCTGAGAAGAAATTGTCCTGCATCTCTGGCTTGGGAGGTCCAATTAAGCAGAGGAACTGTTGGCTGTAAATCTAAAGCAGAGGATCCTCTGGGAGACCAAGGCAGGCGGATCACCTGAGGTCAGGAGTTCAAGACCAGCCTGACCAACATGGCAAACCCTGTCTCTACTAAAAATATATAAATTAGCTGAGAGTGGTGGCCTGCATCTGTATTCCCAGCTACTTGGGAGGCTGAGGCAGGAGAATCGCTTGAACCCAGGAGGTGGAGGTTGCAGTGAGCTGAGATCATGCCACTGCACTCCAGCCTGGGCGACAGAGCAAGACTCCATCTCAAAATAAATAAATAAAGCAGAGGACCCTGACGGCCACCCCCCAGTTCATGGCTACCTGCAAACTTTATGCGGTGAAGGACTGGCGGAGGACCCAGGAGGCTCTGCATGAGTTGGCTGTAGCTGCCATGATTCCAACCCCCTGCCACCCTCTGCACCGAGCCATAGAGCTGCGCCTCCAGAGGAAACCAGAAGCAAGACCCTACCAGAAAAGAATGTGAGAGCATTTGAAAGGCTCCGGAAGATGAGTTAGAAGTGGTTCGAGAGCAGGCACAATAAAGGAATATGCAAGCCTTGTTAGACATTCGGGTAAGAAGAGTAAAGGGTAACATTTCCAATGTGACCAGCTGATTAAGAGGCATTCTGTAAGCAGGGTGTCTGCTGGTTTAGAATAAAGCAAAGATTTTGTCTTCTGAGAGCCCAAAATGGGGAAAGGCCAGTCCTTGGTCTCTTGGTGAGGCCCAGCCTCTTTTTTCTTTTCTTTTTCACTTTCCCAAGTTATCTTCCAAATAGATTGGTTTGGGTCTCTAGAAGAATATTTAAGCACTGGCCCACAGGCAAGCTATAAGGTAATTGTCCATTCTGTGCTTACAGATTTTCAAGAAGGGCCATCTGTAACTTTTCTCAGTTTCCTCTTCCCATGTCCAGTGCCCAATAAAAGGTATAAACTGAGGCAGAAAGACCCCCCAAACACAGATGTAAGATACACAGCAAAGAAAATCACACAGTAGGGGTTTCAATAAAAGGTCATTAGCCTAGACTCAAAGCAGGAGTGAGGGACTAGTGGATTCGAGAGGAATGGGAACCACCTCTCCAGGCTACTCCAAAGGAATTTAAGCATCAGACAATGTGCAGAAGATGACCATGAATTCTTTGGCATTTCAGCAGTTCTGTATTTTAAAGGTTTGAGAGTCTTTGAAATGTTCAAGTTTATGTGCCTTAAAACTCATGAGAGACAATGAAGACATTCACAGAACCTGTCTAGATAAAGGTTACAGGGACTCAAAGATGCAAAGAAAAGTTACGAGATGGAATCGATGGTTTGGGGTGCACCATTGCCCTCTATTGGATTTTAAATAAATCAGACCTCTTAGTGTAGGTGTGTTTCACTATCTCTGGCTGAGTTTGCTTTGAGTGAGAAGTTAATTGATCCTTTTAGTGGGCACCTTTGAGTGGGAAGTTAATTGATCCTTTTAAGTGGGTCCTTCTGTCTCCTGCCCCTTCCCTGAAGAAATCAACCAGAGTCACGCTGAGGCAGGTTGTTTGCATGTCTTCATTCACTCAACAAACATTTCCTAGCTGCCTGCTAAGCCCGGGCTAGGCATTGTAGAGAATCTAAGGGAAAAAAATCACAACAACTGCCATTCGTTGGACACCTCCTGTGTGTCAGAGTCTGCACATTAATACAAAACAATCCCACGAAGTACTGGTGACTCCGATACCATGGATAAGGAGACAGAACACTCAGGAAGTAAATGGCACATTTTTTATTCAAATCCAGATTCATCTACTACTAGGCCCATATTCTGTCCACTAAGCGACAATTCTTCCCCTCAAGAAGTTTATAAACTATTAGGGGGAGATAGGATATAGATACAAATGTATATATCAGGGTCTGACAAACTACAGCTAGTGGGGGCCAAATTCAGCCCATCGTGTATTTTTGACCTTGAGCTAATTTACATTTTTACATGGCTGAAAAAAAATCAAGAGAATAATAATACTTCCTGTCACGTAAAAATGCTGTGAAATTCAAATCTCAGTGTCCACAAAGTTTTGTGGGAACTCTGCTATGCCCATTCATTTACCATCATCTAAGCCTGCCTTCCTGGCTACAGAAGCATGGCCGAGTCACTGTGACAGAGATGGGATAGCCCACAAAGCCAAAAATATTTACTCTCTGGCTCTGTTCGGAAAAGGTTTGAGAACTCCAGGTCTGCACTCCAGGGTGGAATGTTCTGTATCAATAGGAGAGGGTTTTCTGTTTTTTGTTTTTTAAGTGCTTGAGCAGTTCAGAAGAGGAGAAACAAATTTATTTGGCCCAGAGTGTGCAGAGCTGGAGGGGATAGGCAGGTGTGCTCTGTTTTAAGACTCAATGCCTGAAAACCCAGATTTTAAAACAGATAAATTAAAAGGTAGTTATTTGCATAACAAATTTTCCTTTCATTTTATAAAGCAATTTACCACAGGGTTCCTTTATAGAGTGAGCCTCCATAATACATGCTAATATGATTCCATTTACAAATACTCTATTCATTATCACTTTTCTAGAATATACCTATTGTATACAGTGAGGCTTAACTATAATCATTTTTTCCTGGTAGTATAAGATTTCCTACTTCTGAAAAGTGATTGGGCTGACCTTGTCAATTCGACTGGGGGCGGAAGCACTCTTCTTTATTGTCTCCAAGAGGGGCTTTACCTGTTAAACAGCAAGCCTGTGGATTCTGGCTCTGCATTATGTGATGTTGAGTAGTTGGTATAATTTTACATTTTTCACTAAGCTCCTCTCGGTAGCTGCAGCCAAAGCCCTAAAGTGTAAACTCGTCTCACTATTCTCTTACTTCATTTCATATACAAGATATGCCAATAAAAATTTGTCTGTTGGCTGGACATGGTGGCTCATGCCTGTAATCCCAGCACTTCAGGAAGCTGAGGCAGGCGGATCACTTGAGCCCAGGAGTTCGAAACCAGCCTGAGCAACACAGTGAGACCCCTCCATGTCTACCACACACACACACAAAAAAAATTAGCGAGGCGCGATGGCACACATCTGTGGTCCCAGCTACTCAGGAGGCTGAGGTGGGAGAATCCTGTGAGCCAACGAGTTCAAGGCTGCAGTGAGCTATGATCACACCACTGCACACCAGCCTGGTCAACAGAGGAAAACCTTGTCTCTAAAAGATTAATTAGTTAATTAATTAATTTTGTTGCTGATGTCCTGATAAATATGTGACAAGCGATACTTGTAAAAAGCAATGTTTCTCTGTCTTTTTAAAAAATTTCAAGGCATTATCTTATCTGAATTACAACATAAACTGGGGCAAGTATTCAAATTAGAGCTCGCCCCAGGAAAAGAGGAAGTGATAGCAATTTAGGACCTGTCTCCTTCTCGATGGGTCCTGAGCCTGAATCTTCGCATGGCTTTGTGGTGTTATGCAATTGCTCTTCGTAAGAGATACATAAAATGGAAACCTTCGCTATTCATAGCCAACTTAGGAGGAGCTGAATTTGATCAAGAAGTTTCTTGCCGGGTACCATTTTGATGGTAACTACGTGTTTCTGAACAAATCCACTTATAATCTGGGTTTCAAATGGAGGTTATTTTAAAGAGCGGCTGCGTGGCTTTTGTTTTCATCCGCTGTGGTGGCTGTATTTTAGAAGTAGACAAGCATCCCTGGTATATAGCCTGAATATTTTTTAGGTTTTTGTGGTGGTAAAGGAAGCTCACTTGGAAATGCAGGGGCAGAAAAAATCGCGTTCAGGGCAGTCCTGTGTGGCATTCCCCTCTGGTAAAGCAGATCGGTACTGCATGCTACTAATGACTATTGCATGACAGCTCTTAAAGGGGTAGGCGAGCGAGGTGCAGAGGGCTGGTAAGAAGCAGAGCTGGCAGTGAGGCCCTACAAATGGCGTCATCATCAACGGGGTCGGCGGGGCGGGGGCTGGGGGTGCTGCTGCTGCAGGTGGCTTGGCTGCCCTTGGAGGCGGCAGCTTCTCACACCGTGTGGCAGGTGGCATTTCAGCCATCTTTAAAGCCTGTCACTGGCAGGGATCGCACATTTAATCCATCTGTGAGGTTCTCTGAAGAGGGGTCTCTCTTTTCTTTCTTTCTTTCTTTTTTTGTTTTTTTTTTGAAATGGAGTCTCACTCTGTCACCAGGCAGTAAAGTGGCATGATCTCGGCTCACTGCAACCTCCGCCTCCCGGGTTCAAGGGACTTCTTCTGCCTCAGCCTTCTGAGTAGCTGTGACTACAGGTGCCCACCACCATGCCTGGCTAATTTTTGTATTTTTAGTAAAGACAGGGTTTCACTATGTTGGCCATGATGGTCTCGATCTCTTGACCTCATGATCCGCCTACCTTGGCCTCCCAAAGTGCTGGGATTACAGGCGTGAGCCACCACACCCAGCTGAGGGATCCCCAGAAGTAACAAGCGCTGAAATTGAAAACAGCAGCAAAAAGGCTTCGTTGCATTCTTGAATTCAGGCTGTTGCACTTCACCCCCCACAACTCTCTCTGAATTGTTGCTACCCAGTTTTTATCTCCCTCATATTTTTCTGTGTGTCTCCAGTGTAGTATGTAGTGGTGGCAGGTACAGATCATAAAACAAATGGATAAATACTGACTAAACTATATTAGTTCAGTTTTCTTTTTCCCTAGTGGTAATTTTTTTGTTGTTGTTTTGTTTTGAGACGGAGTTTCACTCTTGTTGCCCAGGCTGAAGTGCAATGGCACGATCTCGGCTCACTGCACCCTCCGTCTCCTGGATTGGAGCAATTCTTTTGCCCCAGCCTCCTAAGTAGCTGGGATTACAGGTGCCCACCATCATGCCTGGCTAAGTTTTGTATTTCTAGTAGAGATGAGGTTTCGCCATGTTGGCTCTGGTGGTAATTTTTAAACTTTTCAAAATTAATGCTAATGGATATAGAGGAATGGGATATACATTTCCACGCATTTTAATGATCAAACAGAAGACCTACACCTGAGAGTGGCATATTTACCATCTCTGCTATGAGGGGTGCTTCAAGGGAAGAGTTTTTGAAGCCCTGTGGTTTAAACAAAAGGAGAACATACCCCACCCCACCCTGAGCAAACAGCAGCAAAGCAGATTTCATCTCACAAATGGAAATGAGAGCAATTTTTTTTCAAAGCGGTTTTATGAAGAGTGGGCCTGTTTAATTGGGTTTTTTGAGCCAGGATTAATATTATAAGCTGGGGAGCTCTGTGACATGCCTGTGTCGTAGGCTTTGCCATATCGCCTGCCTCCTGGGGGAAGGCAGAGAAAAGCGCTGCTGTTCAGAAGCAGTTCTACTTCTGCCTCGGCCTTCTCACTTCCCACTGAAGTGCTTTCCAGCCAGCCTGGCCCCAGCGCCCAAGCCTGAGCTGAATTACATTCAGTGTTGGAAAGCTCTTCCCCAAATCAAGGTCATATCTAGAGTTTGCCTTGGATGTTTTTTCCATTTCTAATTTATGTAACTTTCTAATATGTTTAGCATTTGCCCTTCTCTTGTCTCCATCCTGCTTATTAAGGTGAATTTGCATAGAAATGGGATCTTGGTCTTCAGGACCATTCACCTGACACTTGATCCCCCGAGGCGACCACTGTCTACTGTTGATACCGTGAGGATGACCCACAGAAGCCATGTCTCTCTGCAAACTAGAGTCAAAGCCTTAATTAGAAGAAGGCTTGCGTGCAAAAGTGATGGGGTGAATCAAATCAGCAAAGGCATTTAGCATTAACTTAGGAGGGCAGAATATTCCTTCCTGTTGAGTGGGTCATTCTAGGTCACAACAATTTTGATTTGCCTTCAGTAGATGGATCTTGAAGAAAGTCTACAAAAAGTGTATTTGTGGTGGTTTTGTTTGGAAGTATGTTTTGACTGGTGATAAAGCTCAGAGAGTTAACTATGACCTTTTACTTTGACTCCAGGACTATTTTTTGCTTAACATCTACCTTTGAATGGGTAATATTCATCTCTATAAATTACCTGCAAAAGATGGAGCAATTGTGGATAATCAGAGAAACGAGTCCCTTGCTATCACCCTGTTGTAGTCGGCTTTAATCCTCTGATCTCCTGGCGTTTCACCCTCTCACTGGCAGCCACCTTCCTCATTAACCCAAATCTCACTTACTTGGGTAGGAATTCCCACTGAGAGGACAACTGTAGTCCCAGTTGACTGGGGTCACTGAAAGACTATTAGGTTTGAGGGTATTTATTTTCTAATCTAAAGGGTTTGAGAGTTAGGGAAATTTTGATCAACAACAAAATACCAGCTTTCAAGATTGTACTGACAGTAAGCTGTCTTCACAGAGAATCACAGTATTTGATAGTCATGGAGATTAGGTTTCCAATTTCAATGAGAAAAGTTCATAGGAGATGGGAGGAACAGAAGAAAACTCGTGCTGATTGTGGTCAGGCTACCGTTGCTGGGGTAAAATTCATTCCCTAAAATTATTTTAAAACATAAATACCATTTAGCTATATTTTGTACAATACTTTGCTATTTTTTTTTTTTAGATGAACTCTTGCTCTGTTGCCCAGGCTAGAGTACAGTGGTGCCATCCTGGCTCACTGCAACCTCTGCCTCCCAGGTTCAAGTGATTCTCCTGCCTCAGCCTCCTGAGTAGCTGGGATTACAGGCATGTGCCACTGCTCCCAGCTAATTTTTGTATTTTTAGTAGAGACAGGGTTTCTCCATGTTGACCAGGCTGGTCTGGAACTCCCAACCTCAGGTCATCCGCCCACCTCAGCCTCCCAAAGCGCTGGGATTACAGGCGTGAGCCACTGCACCCGGTCTGCAGCTATAATTTGATTTAACCTTACAACTTTCTTAATTGAATATTCTGATCACCATTTTATAGATGAGGAAACAGAGACTCCAAGGGTTTAATTCCTTGCCTAAGAGTATACCACTCTCTGCCAACAAAACTGGGATTGGCGCCAGCTCTCTTGCCATTACATCCCCACTGTCTCCTAAAGCACAAGTCTAGTTCATACGCAATGTATCACATAGGCTGACTCATTTATCTTTACACGGGTCTCATGCATTATGAGAAGGGGGCCGCTATTTTAACTCAATTCAAAAATATTAAAATCAAAATTTCTAAAATGTCTTTGGTTTATAATATAATCATAAAATAAGTAATTGGACCAATTGAGTCTCCCAACTCGAAGACCAAAAACTGCTTTCTACTCTCAACCCATGCAGAAGGAAGCTGAGTTCCCCACTGGCCAATGCTGTCTAATTCTCTTAAATGATTCAGATGTAAGAGAGGAAATGGCATCTGTCTAATTAACACTGCCTGGTTAAATATAGCTGCCAAGGGACAGCCTTGGGACAGCATTTACAGAATAGTCTTTCCAGCCCCTCGGGCCTCAAGTTACAGATGATAGCAAACCTTCCCTCCTTATCAGCTGCAAACAGAGATGCCCCCAGAAGTGGTATCAGGCCAGGATGATGAAAGGAGAAGGGAAAGGCTGCGGCTGGCCTTCATTTCCTGCTCCTGCTATCTGGGGATTCAGAGAATGATCCCGGGACCCAGATCCTGAAGATTCCAACAGATCTTCCTGCAAACACAAGCCCTTGTGCGCCTGAGCCTTGCTCTCTGGCCTGGAGACATCCATCTGCCCACTCTGCTAGGAACTGCTGACTGCCAGGAAGCACCATCAGCTCTGCTGCCGTCCTCCTGGCAAAGAGGCACAATGACCACATTATTTCTCTTCCAGCTTCACATTACAGCATGGAAGCTGTCGCCAAGTTTGATTTCACTGCCTCAGGTGAGGATGAGCTGAGCTTTCACACTGGAGATGTTTTGAAGGTAGGTAATGTGGGGCCCCAGGGGAGCAACAGGGAGTTTCGGTTCCTCAGTAATCTAACAGTCCTTGCCTCTGTCTCTCAACAACTGCCTGTGGTTCCTTTTAAAAAGAGAAGTTCACCTCGTTTCCCTTTGCACACACTTATACCAGACAGCAACCAGGCCAGGTGACAGAAATACAGAGTCGGCAGAAGCCACCATCCTGGTCCTGAGAGGTTCGTTGTCTGGAGAGGGGAACACATCCACCCCAAAGGGCTGTTACAGATGTTCTTGGCTAAGTTCTCAGGGAGCACAGGTGAGGTAACAAGTGATTCCCCCTTGAAAAATAGGAGTTGGGCCCAGCATGGTGGCTCATGCCTGTAATCCCAGCACTTTGGGAGGCCAAGGCTGGTGGATCACTGGGTCAGGAGTTCAAGAACAATCTGGCCAAGATGGTGAAACCCTGTATCTATTGAAAATACAAAAAAATTAGCCAGGCATGGTGGCAGGTGCTTGTAATCCCGGCCACCTGGAAGGCTGAGGCAGAGAATTGCTTGAACCCGGGAGGCGGAGGTTGCAGTGAGCCGAGATCTCACCACTGCACTCCAGCCTAGGCGACAGACTAGCTTGAGACTCCATCTCAAAAAAAAAAAAGGAAAAAATAGAAAAAAAGATAGGGGTTGTAGGAGTGTGTGCAATGTGAATGTCAGGAATGCACTGAAGGTGAGTTGGGCTTTTAGCTAAAGCTCACATATGTGCAAGCCCGTGCTAAATTCAGGGAGCAGCGCCAGGCTCGGCAGAGCTGGAACTCAGGAGGAGAGGCTGTGGGTGGAGACAGCTTGGGAAAGGCAGTCACAGACGAGGCTCAACAAAGGCCATGCACACCTGGCCTCTTCGGGGTGCTTAAAACTTGTCCTCAGCCAGCACTTGAGTTGTAGTGGCCACTTGCTGAGCTGAAGTGGCCTTGGGCTTCTCCCACATTCATGCTCCACACTTTCAGACTCCGCATCTTAGCCCTTGGTTTTTTTGTTGTTTTTTGTTTTTTTTGACAAAGAGCACAAGCCCTTCAGGAGGCCATCTGGGAGTGTGTGGAGCCAGAGCCCCCCTCAGAGCACCCTCAGATAGCCTGATCCCTGTTCCTTAGCAGCCCTGATGAGCCTTCTCAGATGTCCAGTGGCACTGAGGCCATTGGTGTCTCACCAGCGAGAATTGTTTGTTATACAGAGAACCTCGTCAGCATGTGAGAGGGTGACTGAAAGTGTCTGAGGAGCACAAAACACAGAGAATGCTTTCTTGTGGAATATGAACATGCCCAGTAGGTAGCCTTCTAATTGCTCTGAACTTTCAAGATCTAGTAACGTGGTGGCAAAGTGTAGGCCTTCACAAACTTAAAATATGAGTTGGGCCTGCTGACCCAGGAGAAGCTCTCTTTCACTGCGTTGAGATCTTACCAAGCTCCTGGAGGGACTTGCTGTGCAGCGAGAAGTTGCTGCCTCCTCGTGGGGCACTGTCACCACGTGACTATCAGCCACTGAAGTTGGTGCATCCCGGCACCAACTTCCACCCTCATCTTCCATGGCAAAGAGAGCCTGGTATCTTACTTAAGTTTTCTCTATTCCCCAGAAAAAGAAAAAGGAAAGAAAAAAAAAAAACTTTGCTCAACTCTGCTTCCCGATCCAGCTCCTGATTTCTTTCCTCTGCTTCATTGCTAATACTGGGAGGAATTCTCTACACTGGGCGCACTCCGCTTCCTCACTTCCCACTCATTCCACAACCCTCTGAAATCTGCCTTGTATCCTCCCCTCAACATTTTCTTGAAGTTCACCAGTGATCTCCTTAATGTGTAGTATAATACCCTATGGAAACGTTTGTCTGTGGGATTGACACTGCTAACCGGCCCTCTCCTGGAAGCCCCTTTCTCCCTGGCTCTGATGGTACCACCCTCTCTGGCTTCTTCTCCTCCCTTCCTCAGCACTCCTATAGGTCTTATTTCCAAGTGTCCTTTTTCCTCTCTTGATCCTGAAATATACACCTCCCTGAAGGTACTGTCTTTGGCTTTCTGATTTTTCATCTCACGGAGCCAGCTCGTTCACTTCTCCGATTGTAACTATCACCACTGTGCCAAAGACCCTCAAGTCTATGACTCCTGTTTTAACTCTGACCTTGCTTTTGAACTCCAGACCCAGACTTCCGATTGTCTGCTGGATGTCCCCACAGGAACTCCAGCCCATAACTCAGGATGCCCAGATTCACTGAAACCCCCACACCCACCTGACCCCCACTTCCACCCAAAGCCACTCTTCTATCCCTGTTCTAAGTATTATCCTAGGTCAGTCACAAGCTAGAAGGCCCGGTTATCATCAGTGCCTCCTTTACCAGATCCTGGTGACCCGCAACCAACATCTCCTGAGTCCTGTTCAGGGTCAGGATGCAGCTAAGTGATTTGCAGGAGGCATGATTTCCTCATCTCAGCAAACCTATGAGGTAGGCATTCATTTCCCCTCCATTTCACAGATGAGAAACTGAGGCTAGGGATTAAATCACATGTCCAAGGTCACGCAGCTAGAATGTGACCAATCCAGGACCTGGACTGAACTCTGTCTGACTCCTAAGCACTAAACTCTGCCCTGAATATATTTTTTCCTCATATCTCTCAAGCAAGTCCCTTCTTCACCAGAAAAGAGTGTGAGGCAGTAAAAAGGAGCATAGACTTTGGGTCAGATGGATCTGAGCTTGAATCCCAGCTTACTAGCCGTGGGGCCCGGTCACCTATCCCTGCTTGAGCTTTAGTGTCTTCCTCAGCAAGTGGAGGTAGTATCTATCTTGCTGGATTGTGGGGAGGATTTGAGGTGTTGACTCTGGCCTAACGCAGATGTCCAATAAATGGTAGCCCGAATTACTGAGATCGCCCATCCCTGCTGCCTCTGACTGTTCAGATCATTGCCACAGCGCTTTGACTGACCTCACTGCCTCCTGTCTTTTTCCTCCTTCGCTCATTCTACATACAACTCCCAGAGGGATCTTTCCAGACAAATCAGATCACATCATTTCCTTGCTCAAAAGCATTCAGGGGTTTCCAATTACCAATTTATTGAAATTGAAAACATCAGCCCCAAACCACTGTCCAGTGTCATCATGCACATGTACACATGTGTGCACATACACACACAGACATCTTTGTGGACATAATGCCCCTAGGTTGCACTGTAATTTGTATACCACCCTTTCTCAGCCTCTCCCCTGTATACTCTGAGTGCCCCTCTCCCCCAGACACACATTTGACCTCCTGTACCATGGAAACCTCACTGGTCCTCCCCACTCCTTGCCATCCCCGGGAAACAAATCACTCCCTCTTCAGCTCCTCCCCAGCATTTCACACAAGCTTCACTCATTTCCAGGCACTTACGACTTTGCCTCACATGGCAGCTATTTATGCACAGGCTGTGACCCCATGGTCTCAGGAACCCTCCTTTTCCACCTCTCATTGCTGCCTTCGCCTCGTGAGATCCTGCTGCTCATTTACACGTTGTCTAATCCCCTGGCCAAAGCTGTGCAAGGGCAGGGGCTGTATCTGCCTCAGTGTCTAGAATAGCTGTGTCTAGAACTCCCTGATACTTGATGACTGAATGAAGCTTTGATTCCTTTCCATTCCCTGAGATCAGTGTCATTATACATGTGTGCACACACAACACCAGATTCTTCCTTGTGTCTTCGTAGCATCTAACACAAATCACGGCCCAAAATAGATGCCCAGTACATAGTTCTTGAATTGCTGAATTGCATTTCTTCCTGTTCATTTGGAATTCCATCAGAAAAACTCTTTTCAAATTCTGTGCATTGCAGGTAAGGAGAAAAATGGGGAGGGCTTGCTGACTGAGCCTCACAGAATGTCTGCAGGATTGTGGTTGGCGCCCATGCCTGGGGCTCCCCACACGTGATTGCAATGTCTGCCCCCACCTTCCTCAATGGGTAATATGCCCAGGATCCTCACAGATGCTTTCAAAGCCAGCTCCTGACTACCCCAGCAATTCGCTTCTGGGATGCTCTGACTCGCTTGGCTTTTTCTGCTAAAGACTAAACAGAAGTTTTCATTAGAAAGGTACAAAAAAAGTCTGAGCAGCCACCCACCCTCAATAGACCATGAGTTTCCTGGAGCAGAGGCCCCAGCTTACTTATCATGCACCCGAGTGCAATCTGCAGGTGCTCACTAGATGCTGACCTGCATGGCGTGGTAAACAAGATGGTGGACAGGAATCACCACCATGTGACTTCATCCTGCTTCTCCTGTGACAGAAACATTTGAAAAGTCAGGAATCTGATTTTTTTCCTGTTCATACCACAAACCTCCATACCTGCAGCTATACACAGCACCAGCCTCACATTTGGATTTGCCATTAAATTTGCCAGTAACTTTGAAAAATGTCCCTTGACCCAGTCCATTTCTGTATCCTTCCGTAATGCATCTAATTCAACCTCATTTCTTCCTGCTAAAATAGCAACCTAAAAGCACTAAGAGTTAATTCTACGTAATTTGCTTCTTCAATACTTCAGATTTCTGCTATGCTTCTAAAAGCTACAATTTCATCCAATTTAAAAATTCTCCCAGCCATAATTTGGCCCTTCTCTTCCCACGTCTAACTTATTCTCAGGCCACGTAACCCAGAAAATCATCTCTTAGGGAACATCATAAGAATTAAGATACAGTAAAGTTAAGAGTAAAACTTCAAGTGTTCAGGCTGAACGCCTAGCTCAGGTGTAGACGATGGGTACACGAGATAGGGGGAACCGAATAGATGGAGAGATGAGAAGAACAGGAAGTAGGGGCCCTGGGCCCGCAGCGGCAGGAGGAAACCATCTCCCCCTCCCCTCAAATACCTTTCTTTGCAGAAAACGAGTATTTTTTTTTAAAAGAAACCTCACCTTCTATACACAGTAAAAAGCCTGTAAATTCACCTCTCTAGAAACACAATGTTAGGCAGACCAAGCACCAGGTGGTGGGGAGAAATGGCTGCATTGTGGGATCATCTTTCAGTTTCTAGAGGAGGTCTGAGGCATGTTGACTAAAATTACAGAGCTGCTTTCAGGTCAGAAAACAAAGAACAAACTGTGTTTTTGTTTGTTTGCTTGCTTTTGAGACAGAGTCTCTCTCACCCAGGCTGGAGTACAGTGGTGCCATCTTGGTTCACTGCAACCTCCCTCTCCCGGTTCAAGCTATTCTCACGGCTCAGCCTCCCAAGTAGCTGAGATTACAGGCCTGCGCCACCACGCATGGCTAATTTTTGTCTTTTTAGTAGAGATCAGGTTTTGACATGGTGCCCAGGCTGCTCTCGAACTCCTGACCTCAGGTGATCCACCTGCCTCAGCCTTCCAAAGAGCTGGGATTACACGGCACCCGCCCTCAAGGTGTGGTTCTTATGGTGATAAGCCAATTTCCAAATGGCCTCTTTTTCCCTTTCTGTTTCACATTTGCTACCTGGCCAAACACCGCATTCCCATGTGATGGGAGAAAGGAATTCCAAAGCCGTGAATTCGGGGACGACGGGTGGAGTGCAGTGCCCTGTGTTCTTTATGTGGCTGTAGGTACTGCTGCTGGGTTTCCCAGTTCTTTTGACCTAGATTTTCTGCTTCCTCCCTTGCCCCCTCAGCACACACATACCCACATGTCCTTAGTGACACCAGCAGTCACATTTGATGTTAGAAACTATAAAGTTTTCTGTTCGCAGCAATCTCAAACTCAAATATGGGACACACTTTTATTTCTTCAGAGCAAATGACTAAATTCAAAACATATACACATAATGCTTTAAAGAACGTATAAACCTTTCCATGTCCTATTCAGAGCTGGAGGCCTCCCTCATAAGAATATCCCATTTGATGGAATTGTATTTTTTTAAAAGAGTCTACACTTTCTGAAGAATGTTCAGGTACCAGGGCTCATTTGATCCTCACATCAGCTCTGTGAGGTGCCAGGTGGTTATTATTATCTCCATTTTTCAAATGAGTAATTGACTTGGCCAAGATCACATATCTAGTGACAGAGTCAAGCTAGAAACCAGTTCTTCTCATTCCAAACTCACAACACCGTGCCCTTCCACCTTGGAGTGATGTTAGAAATAGGTCATCATCGGCCGGGCGCAGTGGCTCACACCTGTAATCCCAGGGAGGCTGAGGCGGTCGGATCATGAGGTCAGAAGTTCGAAACCAGCCTGGCCAAAATGGTGAAACTCTATCTCTACTAAAAAAAAAAAAAATACAAAAATTAGCCAGGCATGATGGCGGGCATGCTACTCCCAGTAATCCCAGCTACTCAGGAGGCTGAGGCAGGAGAATTGCTTGAAACCGGAAGGCAGAGGTTGCAGTGAGCCGAGATCATGCCACTGCACTCCAGCCTGGGTGAAAGAGCAAAACTCCATCTCAAAATTTAAAAAAAAGAAATAGGTCATCATCTCTGCTCAAGCACTTAGTTCTCTTTCCATCATCTTCCCATCTTCTTTTCTGGGAGAGAGAAGCCCATGGGTCCTGTGACTTCAATTCCACCCACCTTCTGATGACTCTGAAACCCCAGGCTCCAATCTCAGCCTCTCTCCTCGGTCCAGACTGACACATCCAGCTGCTCCCTGACTTTTTCTTCTTAGTTGAAGAATTCAACTCACAATCACCCACATGCAATCTGAAGTCCAGGAGCCCTTTCTCAGCCCTGCTTCTCTCCTGTGTCTTCTATTTTTGTAAAGCCATTACCACCTACTCAGTCTCCCAAGCCAGAAATCCAGAGGCATCCCAGAATCCTCTTCTCCCTTCACTTCCACGATTGGTCAAGAAATCCTGCCTGTTTGCTTCCGGGATTTCTCTAAAATATGTCCTCGCCTCTTCTTAGCCCAGACCACGTCATCTCCTGCCTAGAGGGCTCTGCTCATCTTCCTAGTTTCTCTCCCGGCTTTACCCTTCCAATCTACCTTAACGTTCTGATTTCTGATACAGAGCGCTTGCTCTGTCTCTCTCTATGTCTAACTCTCTATCTCAACCTCAATCTCTCTCTCTCTTTAATTAGAGACAGAGTCTCTGTTTTCCAGGCTGGAGTACAACCATATGGTTGTATAGTGGTGCAACCATAACTCACTATACCCTTCAACTCCTGGGCACACGCAATCCTCCCGCTTCAGCCTCCTGAGTAGCTGGGACTACAGGCACTACCACCATGTCATGCCAAGTTTTATTTGTATTTTCATACAGACAAGGTCTCGCTTTGTTGTCCAGGCTGGTCTCAAACTCCTGGGCTCAAGCAATTCGTCCCACTTGGGCCTCCCAAAGGGCTGGGATTACAGGTGTGAGCCATTGCACCCAGCCAGAGTTCTTTCTTAACTCTAATTCTTACTGTTCCCTGCTCAAAAATTTTTAAGAGATCCCCCTATATTTCAAGATAAAAATATAAACTTTTTCCACATGGACACAAAGCCCTGTGCCTCTAGTTTCCCCTCTCTCTCCTCCTGGATTCATAGTCTACATTCCAGCCACCGGGAGGCATTTCATTCCCAGAATGCACCACACCTCCTCAGAGCGGAAGGAGGAAGTTCCATTGCCATCCTACTTGGCCTCAGTAACTCCTTTCATTGCCGATGCAAGTGGTCCCTCCTCCACATATGGATGCCTTTTCTATTTCTGCTTTCCCCTTTATCATCGTACTTCTATCAGTTAAAATATTTTCAGAACAAGAAACATAAACTAAATACTGGCTTAAACATAACAAAGACTTGTAATTTCTCAACTTCCAGAAGTACAAAGGCGCCTGAGTATCATCTAATTCAGTGGGTCAGTGACATTATCAGGGTTCTTTCCATCTTTTGTTCTGGTATCCTCATTTAGAATTATTGTTCTAGTCTATGTCATAGACTTAAAAAAAATTTTGTTTGAGACAGAGTCTTGCTCTATCTGGAGTGCAGTGATGTGATCTCAGCTCATTGCAACCTTGGCCTCCTGGGTTCAAGCGATTCTCCTGCAGGTGTACGCCACCAGGCCCGGCTACCTTTTGTATTTTTAGTAGAGACTGCATTTTGCCATGATGGACAGGCTGATCTCAAACTCCTGGCCTCAAGTGATCTATCTGCCTCAGCCTCCCAAAGTTCTGGGATCACAGGCGTGAACCACCACACCCGGCCTCAGACTTTCAAAACATTCTCAGCAGCAGTACAAAATATTTGTCTTTTAATGGTGAATCTCATTTTTTGAGAAACCAGAAACCACATACAGTCAAGTCTGGTGAGTAATATGAGTAACCAAGGTAGGCAATAACATTTGGGGTCATAGTCAAGGTAAGGCTACAGAGTAACAAGACAGAACTTAAAGCAAGTTTAGAAAAGGCATCCCAAGTATCTTGAGTTCCAGCTAAACTATCTGTGAAACACACAGCATGTGAACACAGAGTTACTGTTTTCAAAGCTAGCCCCACTGGGATGTTTACGTTTGAATCTGCCTGTTTAAAAAACAAAAACATGGCCAGACGTGGTGGCTCACACCTGTAATCCTAGCACTTTGGGAGGCTGAGGTGGGCAGATCACCTGAGGTCAGGAGTTCGAGACCAGCCTGACCAACGTGGAGAAACCTCATTTCTACTAAAATACAAAATCAGCCCAGCATGGTGGTGTGTGCCTGTAATCCCAGCTACTTGGGAGGCTGAGGTGGAGGCTGCGGTGAGCCAAGATCGCACCACTACACTCTAGCCTGGGCAAAAGAGCAAAACTCCATCTCAAAAAAAAAAAATTATTTTTAAAAAGGGCCTGGTGCAGTGGTTGGTTCATGCCTGTAATCCCAGCACTTTGGGAGGCAGAGGCAGGTGGATCACCTGAGGTCAGGAGTTCAAGACCAGCCTGGCCAACATGGCGAAAACCCATCTCTACTAAAAATACAAAATTATCCGGGCTTAGTGGTACATGCCTATAATCCCAGCTACTCGGGGGCTGAGGCAGGAGAATCTTTTGAACCTGGGAGGCAGAGGTTGCAGTGAGCCGAGATCACACCATTGCACTCCAGCCTGGGCAAGAAGAGCAAAACTCTCATCTCAACAACAACAACAACAACAACAACAACAAAAATTAAATTTTTGAAAAGTTTCCTGGTTACCTAGAAGACAAAAAAAAAAAAAAAACCGTAAGTAGCCATTCTTGCCTTCCCACCATTTGCTCAGATGAGGAACTTAAGGTGCTGAGACCTGGGACAAATGAGTTTCCAAAATAGAAGAAGGGATTCAGGGCAGTCCCTGAGGGCTAAGTCTGGGAGGCCAAGCCACAGCGGGGTGACATGAGTGGAAGCCACAAGTGGACAGAAATAACTTGGGGTCAGGAGAAGCCCAACTCCAAAGGTAAACCCACGGCTCCTCCACGGGCCTGGGGTAAACCCTAGAACAGCTGTTCACTTCTTTCCACTTATTAACCTAGTATTTTCTTCTAAGTCCAAAAGGGCTTTCTTTACCCTGCAGCCCCTTTTTCTCTTGTTTTTTGGTGTCCTCCCTGCAACGTCTTTGTCCTTCCTTTTCTTCCATGTAGATTTTAAGTAACCAAGAGGAGTGGTTTAAGGCGGAGCTTGGGAGCCAGGAAGGATATGTGCCCAAGAATTTCATAGACATCCAGTTTCCCGAGTAAGTATTCGCAGCCTGCTGAGATGGGCCTACCCCCACACACTCCTCTTACTTTTCCAGCAGTCACTAAAATTATCCACGCGAGCCCAAGACATTGTCAGAAATGGCTGCCTCTGGAGAGCTCTCCGGAGAGCCTCCAGAACATGCAGCTAAAGGACAGGGCAGGAGGGAGACTTTGCATGCCACTTCATTCCCTTCTGATTTTTACACCATGTGCCTGTATTGCTATTTAAAATTTTTCTTTCCTTTTCTTTTTTTTTTGTGAGTCAGGGTCTCACTCT
>PVKP010016586.1:0-30002 GCA_004027715.1 Plecturocebus donacophilus
ATATATACGCACCCATTACAGGAGCACCCAGATACATAGGGCAAGTTCTTAATGACTTACAAAGAGACTTAGACTCCCACACAATAATAGTGGGAGACTTTAACACTACACTGTCAATATTACATAGATCGACGAGATAGAAAATCAACAAGGATATCCAGGACTTGAACTCAGACCTGGAACAACTAGACTTAACAAACATTTACAGAACTCTCCTCCCACAAATCCACAAAACATACATTTTTCTGAGCATCACATTATACCTATCTTAGAAGTGACCACATAATTGGAAGTAAATCACTTCCCAGCAATTGCATAGCATTTCACAGGTTTAAATAAAATATTGGTTGGCTGCTTATTTGTTATTTTCATCCCCTATTCCTTCCTGTCTCCATTGTTAAGCACAATTATTGGCATAAAAGAGGTTTTTAATACCCGGTTTTAGACTGTATTCTAGCCTGGGCAATAAAACAAGAATCCCATTCTCTCTCCCTCTTTCTCTTCCTCTTTCTTTCTTTCGTTCTTTTTTTTTCTTTCTTTCTTTTGCTGTTTCTTTCTCTCTCCTTTTCTAAAATCTCTTCCTCTTTCTTTCTCTCTCATTCTTTTTTTTCTTCCTTTTGCTGTTTCTTTCTTTCTCCTTTTCTCTCTTTTTCTAAAATCTCTAAAAAAAAAAAATATGATATTGGCAGAACTTCTGTTATAGTATGTGGAGTAGCACTATCTGGAAGAGTCTAGAAGGAAGTTAATTGGAGCTCATGGGTGAGTGGGTATGTGCCCCATACATGCCCACTTGCTCTCATTGTGCCCTCTCAATTGCTAGTGTTCAAATGCACTTTGAGGCCCTTTTTCCAGCAGCAATGATTTAGGTTAGCAATACAGTAGTTGCGTTGCTTCCCTTGTGATCTCCTAGAAATAGGATTCAGGGCCAGACTTTTGGGGGGGAAAATGTATAAAATAAGGAAATATAAAGCGAGAAGCATAGCTGATCATATTTTTATTTTGCGAATGTATTCCTTATCTATGAATTTACAATTAAACATGTCCACCCATCCCTCTCCCTTCTTGTATCAACAAGCATCATCCCAGTGAGTGCTTTTCAGATCACATCAAATAGAAGAGAGTTGCTGGACTAAGAGTGAGATCTTTCTGACTGGGAACAAAAGACACCTGGTGCTCACTGGAAGTGAAACTGTGAACTTGGCCTGAGAAAATCAGATACAGACATTGGTAATAACAGTTATGATCATTATCTCATATGTGAAAAGTACATCTGTTTTCAAAAAGCTTTCACATACATGATTTTATTCATCTGTTATTACAGCCTATGAGGTAAGCAGAAAAATGTTCTTCCTTTTTACAGAGGAGACTAGGACTTATTAAGTTTCAATGATTTGCCCACTTTTCTGCTACTGGTATTAATATTGGTACTAAGAATATTAATATACCAATTGTTAACATATTAATATGTATTATATAAAATTCTATTAGTTATATGTTATATAATATGCTATATATTGATATATATGAATAGTAGTTAGATAATTGCTATAATGTCCTTGTCCAGGAGGCTAACTGCTGTCACAACTCCAAGATTTCAGTGACTCAATGTAGTTCATTTTTCATTCAAACCACTGTTAGTGTGAGTTGGTGTCCACATGCAGTGCTCCAGAGTTCAGGAACCCAGGCTACTCTGTGTCCTCAGAGACATCTAGGTGGTGGGTGGGACATGGAAGTGCACACTCTATTGGCCAGAACTCAGGGCCTGGCCACAGCTTACCGCCAGGGGTGCTGGAAAATGTGTTCTAGCTCTGTGCCCTGAAAAAACACAAATATTCACAAAACATCTGTGTCCCAAAAGCTACAGCAATCTGTAGTGCTTATCTCCCCTGGCTTTAGGGGCCCTGTTTAAGATCTATAGAGCCATTGTGTTTTTCTCCAGCTTTGAAGAGTGCAGTTTGATGAGTTTTGACAGATGTACCCACCTGTGAAGTCATCACCATAATCAAGATAATGAATGTATCCACTAGCCCCTATCGTTCCTTGTGTGCATTTGCAATCCCTTCCCTTCTGTCCCCCACCTCACCCCTAAGCACCCACTACTCTTCTTTCCATCACCACAAATTAGTTTGCATTTGCAAGAATTTTGTAGAAGTGAAATCCTAGAGTAGGTTCTCTAATTTGCCTGGCTTCTTTTATTCAGCTTATTTTGAGAGTCATCTAAATTGTTATGGGTACCAATAATCAATTATTTTCTATTGATGAGTAGTATTCCATCATATTATTATAGCATAATGCTTTGTTTTATGTTATTTTTTAAAAAATCAAATGCGACTCTTTAGTGTTTGAGGAGCAAGAAAGTCACTCCTTCTTGATACTTTACCTTATAGTCTGAAAAAGCTAAAAATTTAACCCAGCCTTCTTTGGCTGGTACATGACCCTAGTCACAAGAAAAGGAAGATTATGCTCTTCTTGGCTCTGAACTTCAAATTGGGGAGGCTATTAATCAAGTGGGCTGGCTACCTGATAGAGACCTAGCACTGTACCTCAGGGCCTTGGGATTATGAAAGAAGCAAGATGGCTCTTCCCCACAGTGATGGTTGGAAGTCTGCACTGTCTTTGCTGGTCGCCTGCTCCTGAGCTGCCATCACCTGTGTGCCAGGTTAATCCCAGGGCAGCACAGCTCTGCCTGTGTGCCTCCTGCATTTACAAACCTTCAATGATTTCCCCTGCTTAAACCCTGACTTCTTTAGCCTGACATCCGTAACTTACTTTGGGATTTAACCTTTCCTAGCCTCGGTTTGCCATCTATTACAATGGGGATGTTTTAGGGTAGCTGTGTTTATTAAATGAAATAAGACAAAGAACCTAGCTAGGTGCCTCGTAGATAATACATTTTCAGAAATTAAGGTTTCCTTTCCTCCTGCCCTTTCTGGCTTCTCTCCAGTTTTTCTGCCTGATTGGCCACGCCTTGCCTCTATCGAATGTCCTCTTCATCCAAACCAGACTCTTCTTCGCTCCCTGCCGATACTCTTTGCTTTCCTCCTTTGGGCCTCGGTTTATAGTGTTCCTTTGCTGTGGAACCAAATGCTGCATTTCTGTTTGGGTTCAGCTCAAATACTGGCACCACCAGGAAGCTTTCTTTGATTCCTTATTATGCCTACCATTAAGGATAGAAAAGATCCCACTCTTATTCTCAATGCAGAATGTTTTACCTTTGGTCACCAAAATATGTGAGGATTGCTTCCCACTAACAACCCGTTCTCCAGCAGACACCAGTGGAATGTTCTAAAATTTAACTCAATTCTGACACTGTCTACCTGGACATAGTGTCAGACCCTACAGGTTAAGGACTCAGTCCACAGACTGTCCCCCACTTAAGATACCAGTTGCTTGTAGTAGGTTGTCACCTGTACTTCTGATCGACCAGCCATAAATCTAGAATTCTGATGACTCCTTCGTTAAGTTTAATATGCTAGATCAGCTCACAAAACTCAGAGAAACACTGTACTTATATTTACCAGTTTTTTATTTAAAGGATAACAGCAGAGACACACAGAGCAAGACCTGTGGAAAGGGGAACAGAGCTTCCTCACGTTCTCTGACATCCACATGTGTCCACCTACCTGGAAGCTCCCTCAACTCTGTCCTTTTGGTTTTCTATGGAGGCTTTAATACGTAGGCATGATTGATTACACCATCAGCCATTGATTGGTGATCAACACAACCTTCAGCTCCTCTCCCTTTCCTAGTTGGGAAGGACGCAGAAAGTTCCAATCCTCTAATCACATGGTTGGTTCCCCTGGCAACCAGCCCCTTTCCTGACGTTGTTCAGAAGCCCACCAGGAGTTGCCTCATTAGGACGTAAGACGCTCCTTTCACCCAAGAAATTCCAGAGCTACCACTCTAGCTCTCCCATCCCTCTTAGGGTATCTGTGTTAAGAACCAAAGTCAACAACCAGATACTAGAACAGAAGATTCTCCTGTCACCTCTGTCTACAGGGGATTTAGGAGTTCTGTCTTAGGAACCTGGGGCAGAAACCAAATATATTTTTCTTTTTATCTTCTTTTTTAAATCTTGTTTTCTTTTTTCATTTATGGTGGGGTATCACCATGTTGCCCGGACTGTTCTCGAACTCCTAGGCTCGAGTACTCCTCTCACCTCAGCCTCCCTAGTAGCTGGGATTGCAGGCATGTGCTACTGTGCCTAACTTATGTTACATATTATATCATAAGGTGACACCCCTATACATACAGTGACACCCCAAGGTAGGGCTGACTTCTTTGCGATCTCAGCAGCTGTACCATGTCAGTCACCACTTCCTGCATTCTCACGTTCACACTTGCTGTTGTCTTAGGCTTTTTCTCTTGCTACTCCTTCCGTCTGGAAGGTCGTTCTTCAAGACCTTCATATGGCTTGCTTCCTCACTCCATCCATGTCTCTGTTCAGTTGTCACCTCTTATAGGCCTTCCCCGACCACCCCATCTAAAACAGGGTCTCCTGTGCCCTCTTTATTCTCTACCTCTTTACTCTCCTTTGTCTTCCTCCATTGCACTTAACCCCACTTGAAATCATTGGCCTGTTTTGGATTGTCCTTTGTGCCCACATGAACTTCATGTGTGTAGGGACTTTCTATTGTCATTGGTGTATTACCAGTGCCTGACACATAGTAGATGCTCAGTAATTATTTGCTAAACAGGTGAATTTATTACCACATCATACTGTAATCTGTATCAGATGTGCCCAGAGGGTAAAAGCAATATCAATGTCTGATTCATCATTAGATCACTTCCAGCACATTACCCATCATAGTATACAGTAAATATCTGACTGAAAGACAAAGATCAGTAGTGAAGAACGAATTTCCCAGGGTCCATGTGACCCGACTTCTGTTTTAATCAGAGGTTGTTGAGCACCTACCATTTGTCAGGCACTGGCAGACCCTTTCATATACATTGTCTTCCCTAAAGCTCACGGAGATTTTCACACCCTCAAATTTAATATTACAGTTAGAACCTTGGGACTAAGACTAAGAGCCTGGGAAAAGTTATGCAACTTCCCCAACAGCCACCTCCTCTCCTGTCACTGCTGTAGCTCCCTCTCTCTTCTCTACCCATGGTCGTCCTCATCCCTGCTCCTGCTGATTACTCATCTGAGGTTAAAGCCTGTCTTTCCAGCATCTTTGACTTTCATTCACTCACTCCATCCTGAGCTATTTTGTATCCTTCAAATCCTTGTTGATGATGAGGAAATAGTCCTACCTTGTCTACCTGTACATTGTGCTCCCTAGAATTTCTTAAAGTAGCCCTACTTCCTTTCTTCTCCTTGTGGCCCTAATTCCCTCAGCCTTGGAAGGACTAGCACAATCTCCTTTTCCCATGCTTACTTTCATGCCATTGAGCTGCCATCATTCCACATTTTTCCACAAACCGGCAGGGTCCACTTTACCACCTTCCACACAGGTCACATACTTTACATTGCCGACTTTGGCCCTTCACTTAAGTATTTTCCAAATCCATCTTCCCCTTAGTAATAGTTCTAGTACTCCTGAGTTATAGTATAGTGGAATAAGCACTGGAGTAGGAATCAGAAGAGCTCAATAGAAGGCCTCACTCTCCCACTTAGCAGCCATAAGACCTTGGGAAATCACTTAACCCCTCTAAGCCTTAGTTTCTTCCTGGAATGTGGTAATAAGGACACCCACCCTACCTAACCACTTCTCAGAGTTTATTGAGGAATGAAATGAGGTATGCGGTGGTAAGTTAACTTATAAATTATGACTGTTACATAGATGGCAGGTATAATTGAAATTACCCATTGTCAGCTATTCTATGGCATGCCAAACTTTGGATCTCATTTTCACCTAAAATGTCTTTCTTTGTAATCTGCTGGCATCACTTGCCTTCTGACTCAGCCTCAACCTCAAGGGCAGTTTTTTCTTTAGTCCTTGTACAAATAGCCTTAAAATTCTGATTCCTTGACTGTCCGCCATACCCCTCCTGTCATTTCTCAGTCCTGAGTAGCCCTTACCAGACACTCATAACCCTTGTGCTGCTGCACTCTACAAAACCCAAAAAGTCTTGAATTGTTCTTGTTGCCTTTTCAGATACCTCTGAATATTGTGTGTATATCTGTCTCTCTCTCTGTCTCCCATTCCCTCCCCTAAATATGCTCCATTAATTCTTACTCTTAACAAAATAATTTTTTTGGTCATGCTTTCACTCATTTTGATATTTTTGAATGACTTTCTTCAATTAGGTTTCAAGTCCAAGTGTCTGACTCCATAGTAAATCCAAGAATATTATTTATGGAAAGTATGGAATCTATAGTGATACTCTGAAATCTGGGTCTTCTTCCAACTTACATCTCTGTCTCTCCCTTCAGCTCTTTCCTCTGTCTCCTTGTAGGTGCATGACTTTTCCTGCGGCAGAGTATCTGACAGTGTAGCTATGTCCCCAGAACCAAAAGAAAAACGATAACTGTTGAGAGGTGAACCCTGTATATTCTCACCCAGCAGCTTCTGTTCCCGTTGAATGCATCTCTTCAGACCATCCTGGCACATTTCATTAGATGGAAATGACAGGAAGTGTTTGGGGTGGGGAAGGATATACTTGGTCACTTTTGAGAGGGTCATGATTGAGATACAATGAGACTTCTTCTCTCTACCTTTTCTTCTTTCTTCTAGTTCTTTCTCATCTTTTTTTCTTTTCTTCCCATTACCACAGAGTTAATTCTCAAATAGTGTCTTTGAGACTGTCACTAGTCAGTCTTTAAATAAAGAATGGGTCACTATTTTTAGTGCTAACTTTTATATTTAAAATTCGTAGGCCAGGTGTGGTGGTTCACACCTGTAATTCCAGCAGTGTGGGAGGCTGAAGCAGGTGGACCACTTGAGCCCAGGAGTTCGAGACCAGCCTGGGCAACATGGCGAAGTCCTGTCTCTACCCCAAAAAAATACCAAAAAAAACAAAAACAAAAAACAAAAGCTAGGTGTGGTGGTGTGCACCTGTAGTCTCAGCTACTTGGGAGGCTGAGGTGGTAGGATTGCTTGAGCCTGGGAGATGCAGGTTGCAGTGAGCTGCAGTCATACACTGCATTCCAACCTGGATGACAGAATGAGACTCAATCTCTAAATCAACCAATCAATCAATCAATAAAATTGGTAGCAAGTCATTGGTCCAAAGAACAGCCAGCTCCCTGTTATGGCACACCAGACTGCGACAGGACATTTCTCTTTCCCAGTCTTCCTTCTGCCCCATTTCTGCCTTAGACTTGCCAGTTGTTTTCTGCTCAGCTTCACTTGGAGAAGTAATAGCAGCCAATGTCTTTCATCCCCTACAAAAGGACATGTCCCACTTTCTTCTAGGTGCCCAGAAAGGGCATTTTGGAGACAGTTGGCTAAGAGGAACTGGAAGTAGAGAAAGATATGAAGCGCTTACTTGAGGCCTAGAATTCTAGTTCTTCGCCTTCAGAATAATAATAGGGGGTTGCCCTAGAAGATTGATCAAACTTTTCTCTTAATGATTCAAGGCTGGATGATGAACGGAATGTATTACTCACTTCCTCTGTGTTGTAAACTCCATTGTATGTGATGGAACTTGAATTGTATCCTAATACTTAAGAGAATGAAGCGAAGGGAAAAAGCAGTTGAGGAAGACAAAATGAGCAGTCTTTCAACAAATCTAATTTTCACTTCTTTATAGATGCTTCTTGCACTCAGCACTTCTGACAGAGAGGATTTGGCCAATTGCCAGTACCCTGGGGGTGGCACATTGACTTAGAGAAGGCTGATTTAATGGAATCTTACCTGACCTTTCAGCATCAGAGTCACTTCTGGTCTTACTGCCATTCTTGAACCTGACCTCCATTCTCATTGGGTTTGCTTAAGAGTAGTTCAAGCAGGCCAGGTTCAGTGGCTCACGCCTGTAATCTCAGCACTTTTGGAGGCTGAGGTGGGTGGATCACAAGGTCAGGAGTTTGAGACCAGCCTAGCCAGTAGGGTGAAACCCCATCTCTACTATAAATACAAAAATTAGCCAGGTGTGGTGGTGGGTGCCTGTAGTCCCAGCTACTTGGGAGGCTGAGGCGGGAGAATTGCTTGAACCCAGGAGGTGGAGGTTGCTGTGAGCTGAGATCACACCATTGCACCTCCAGCCTAGGCAACAGAGCAAGACTGTTTTTTTTTTTTTGAGACAGAGTAGTGCAAGCTGCAGGTGCTATGTAGCATCTGCCTCAGGGATGAGTCTCTTGGCTTTCGAGCAGAAATCTTGGTAAACACATGTATTTAACCACCTGCCTCTAAGAAGAAATGGAAGCGGTTTCAGAGCAGGTGTACAAATCTAAATGTTTTCTTAGAAATCTCAGTGTCACCTGTCATGACAAGCTGATTGCCCTTCTGCTTCTTAAATGGCATGCTAACTTCCTGACAAAATGAAGAATATAACGATAGAACCTGTTCAAAACTAGAAAATCATGTTGATAGCAAGTAGCTTATTATAACGGAATAGGAACTCAGCATCTTCAGAGATGTGGTGGGATAACTTGCCAATATCCCAAGTGAAGCTCAAGTTTTTGCTACCATGGTGTCTGTCTCTCTTGTTGAAGGACTTGCTCTCTAGAGAAGAAGCTCATTCCATGTTCATACAATGGTACAGTTAACACCTGCCCACTAGTCCTGTGACAACAAGCTGCCTGGCTGTAATACTGGCTTCCCTACTTGCTAGTATTTGACTTACTGCAAAACACTTAACTTTTCTGAGCTTTGTTTTCTTCATCAACAAAATTAGAGCCATAACAGTAACAATTTCATAAGGTTGTTGTGAAGATTGAATGAAAAAAATGTATTTAAAGCTCTTAGAATAGCCTCCCTGGGCTGTCTGAGGATAGACCGCCATCATGAACAACATGGTAACTGTCTGAACTAGAAAGTTCATGGCCAGCCGACTACTTCAGAGGCAACAAATGGTCATTGATGTCCTTCACCCTGGGAAGGCAACAGTACCAAAATGTACACCACCACACTGGATGTCATCTTTGTATTTGATTCAGAACTCATTTTGGTGGTGGCAAGACAACTGGCTTTGGCATGATTGATGATTCCCTGGATTATGCAAAGATATATGAACCCAAACATAGACTTGCAAGACATGGTCTGTATGAGAAGAAAAAGACCTCAAGAAAGCAGCAAGAGGAAGGCAAGTCAGGGGGACTGCAGAGGTCAGTGTTGGTGTTGGCTGAAAAAAATGAAGTGTCTAGCAGTGAGCTGGAGATTGGATCACAGCCGAAGGGGTAAAGATGTTGCAATGATATTATCTGTGGCCATTGTGGATTTTTCACAAGAAGATTAATAAACTAAAAACTTTCATGTGAAAAAAGCTCTTAAAATAAGGACTGATAAAATAAATATGCTTAACAGATGGATGTCAGCTCTTCAAATAATTTATTGTTGTTGTTATTATAGTTATTATGACAGTGTCTTGGATCCATAAAGAACAAATCTAATCTTTTTTTCATATGACAACTTCTTCCCTGTTTGAAAAGTGCTAAGCATCTTCAGTCTTGGAAAGTCTGCTTGTCAACTTAGTTATACAAAAATGGCAAAAAGTTGCAGAAGATGACAGTAAGTTCAAGGCACTGAGGTAGGTTTAGTATATTCAAGCCCATGTGGGGAACGGAATGGTGAGGTATTTTTAATATCTGAGTAGGGATGCCTTCTTCCCAGGAATGTCTATCCCCAAAAGAGAGGTTTTTAAAGTGTAGAAGTAAAATAAGTCTGAAAAAAAAAAATGGTTGAGTTTTTCTTTGCCCCTTCAAACGTAATATTTGCTTTGTGATGCATATAAAATTTTACTTTTTTGTGTGTCATTTATGTGATAAAATCTTAGACATTTTAAAATGTGAATGTGACTTTTTTCAGAATCATCCCAAACATACAAAGCAAGTCGGATAGCCTCATTAGCTAATAGATGGTATTGGGTGAATATTCTCATAACTTTCAGAGGCCAAGGAAGATCCCGCCTGAAAAGTGCTCATTTGTGGCAGCGGCTCAGGAAGGGCCACAGGCTCTGCAGACCTTCCTACCACTCCCCAGCCTTGGAGGAGGAACTTCTCCAGGAATGTGGTTTGCCCAGGGGCTAGGAGAGAAATCAAATTGCCTACTCTAAGGGGGTTATAACCCCATAAATACGTTTATGACCCATTTTATTGCCGACTTCTGGCTTTAAA
Source organism: Plecturocebus donacophilus (assembly GCA_004027715.1). Taxonomy (NCBI): domain Eukaryota; kingdom Metazoa; phylum Chordata; class Mammalia; order Primates; family Pitheciidae; genus Plecturocebus; species Plecturocebus donacophilus. The sequence goes on from PVKP010016586.1 coordinate 10,223, forward strand.
GGAGGATCAACTGTTTTGTTTGAGAATAAAAATCAGTTTCTCTTAGACAGTCATGCAGTCATGTGTTCCTGGGAAGATGACAGATCAAATCTGCATTAAACTGTTGCTGAATGAGGGAGAGCAGGGCTCCCTCTGACCCTCCCCACAGCAGCTGGCAGCAGTTAGGTTAGGATGTGTGGGCTCCTCAGAGCCTTTTGTTGGGTTTCTATGGCTCTAACCTCAATTGGCCGATCTGCATGAAGAGGAGGAACAATGCAGCTTTTAACCCAAGTTCAATGGCTTCAACGTGGGTCTCTTTTTTTTTGCTCGCCCGTCTATGGACAGCTGGATTTAGGCCTAGAGGCCATCTCAGTGAAGTGATTTGAGGGTTGCCAGTGAAAGTTCATTGTTTATATTGGTGGGCACTGGATGAGGCCATGGGAGGAAAATGTCTAGGGTCTAAGAACTTTGCCTGATACTAGTTCCGTGGCTTTGTCCCCTCTTTCCCAATAGCATTGAACTGTGGTCTTGCAGAATTCTATGCTGGAGTCACTGACACACCAGATCCAGTCCTGGCTCTGCCTTTTCTAGGCAGTTTTCCAGCCAGTGAAATGGGGTTGGTACAACCCCATAGAACCTCTTGAGTAGAAGCATTAAAAGAGCAAATTGAAGCCGGGCACGGTGGCTCACACCTGTAATCGCAGCACTTTGGGAGGCCGAGGTGGGTGGATCACAAGGTCAGGAGTTCAAGACTAGCCTGGCCAATATGGTGAAACCCCATCTCTACTAAAAATACAAAAAATTAGCTGGGTGTGGTGTTGCCCGCCTGTGGTCCCAGCTACTCGGGAGGCTGAGGCAGGAGAATCACTTGAACTCGGGAGGTGGAAGTTGCAATGAGCCAAGATTGTGCCACTGCACTCCAGCCCGGGTGACAGAGCAAAACTCCATCAAAAACAAACAAAACAGCAAATGTAAAGAAATTAATACAGTGTCTGGTGCATAATTCTCCTATGCACATTTCCAAAGACACACGGAACTAAAGTCTCTTGCTTTCAGCAAGTACCCAAAGCATCTGTGGCAGTCATAAAGAGATAATACATTCTAGCAGTCGCTGAGAAAGGCTGGTTTTTTAATCTCAGGAAGAGAAAAGCTTGAATTGCTTTAGCCTTGAGGTATGCTGACATGCCACTGCATGTGCACCTGCACACAGACACACACCGGTTTCTCAGGTGCTTTTGACCCATTGCTGGATTGCTGTCACCTGCATGTTTTGCCCTGTGGCCTTGGTGGTGCCATTTCAGATGAACCAATAGGAAATGATTTAGCAGACCCCAAATGTGAGCACAACTCTTAGTCATAGTTTCTTCTGCTTCCTTCCTCACACTGACTTAATCACTAAGCACCTTGTTACAGCTCGTTCTCCAGAAAGGTAGAGAGAAGTCTATGGGATAGTCCTGCTGGTAAGGCCACCTAATTTTTGGGCATGCAGGACTTTTGAGTAGGTGCTGACAGATGGTGTGAAAGGAAGTAATTTTTGCCCTGAAGGAGCTAAGCTAGGAAAATAAAACGAGCACACCTGCAATAATTAGCCACCAATTAAGTGCTAAATCATGTGCTACTGACATGTGCAGTGGGGGTGAGGGGAAATTTGAGGGTGGACACTGGCTTCTTGGTGCTTTGGCAAGATTCAGCTGTGCCTGGCTGAACAATTGAGCAATGTTGTAAAAATTACATTTTTAATCAATATGTGTGACAGCTTTTCCCACTTTTTAAAAAAAATGTTAGATCAGAATTTTAATTTTAAGGCATTTTATTATAAAACATTACTATAACATAAACAAAGTTTTAAGAAAAATAAAACGCCATCTCTAAATCCCACAGTACTAACAGTTATTTAACAAAGACCGTCCTCACTCAGTCTCTACGGTGTCCAGCTCAGTGCCTGTCACATTTGTGAGTGGTCACCATAACTATTCACCATTACAGGTGTCCAGATATGGCTTTATAAAGGATGCCAAAGCAGCACCTCTCCCATGCCAGGTTCTCCACTGCATTATTGCGTTGAATTCTTCTCACAGTGCCAAGAGGAGGTGGAGGTATGCTGAGGCTTGACATGGTTGAGTAACCAGGGGAGGGCTAAGTAGCATCCCATGTCAGAGTGTGTAGATGTTTTTATTAGGTCGGAGAGCCTCCCTGGATACAACAGTGTAGAGAGGTGGATGACTAGGATAAAGTGCTTCTCCCCCAACACTGGATGGTGTTAATATTCCCCCTTTCCGGCCGGGCACGGTGGCTCACACCTGTAATCCAGGCACTTTGGAGGCCAAGGAGGGTGGATCACCTGAGGTCGGGAGTTCAAGACCAGCCTGACCAACATGGTGAAACCCCGTCTTTAAAAAATATATATATATATATATATATTCCCTCTTTCCTTCCTGTGGAGGAAGACAGAAGCTGCCTTACCCTATAAAGAGCATTTTCATTCCCAACGTATCAGTGCCAACAAGTCCTGTGGCTTCTGCCCACCTGGTTTTCAGGTAAAGCAGGCTTACCTGTTGGTACTTGTGCAGCTTTGAAGAGTCGGCTGTGGGCCCAGCTGGTCTAAGACAAATTAAAGCTGACTCAGATTCTCCTGTCTAGGATTTCCCTCACCCACTTCTCTCTCTTTCCCGCTAAACAGTTTCAGCTATATGTAGGCTGGTTGATCCATACTTTTGGTCTGAGTTCACTGGATGTTTTCGTTTCCTATGGCTGCTGCAACAAATTACCACAAACTGGGTGGCTGAAAAAAACAGAAATGTATTCTCACAGTCTCGGAGGCTAGAAATCCAAAGTCAACATGTCAGCCGGGTTTCTGCTAGTTGCTAGCAGTCCTTGGCTTTCCTTGGCTGTGGCAGCATAACCCCAGTCTCTGTCTCCATCTTCCCATGACGTTTTCCCCTGTATCTTTGTGTCTCTTCTTATAATGACACCAGTGACTGGATATTAGTTCACTTGGGAACTAATAGAATGAAAACTCACTTGCCCCCTTGCCTTCCCAGGGAGGGCACTGATCTGTTCATGAGGCATACACCCCATTACCCATACATTGCTCATTAGGCACCCCCCTTCAACATGGGGAATCCGATTTCAGTATGAGATCTGGAGAGGACAAACATCCAAACTGTAGCAGACATCAGCCTATCTTTCGAGGGACACAGTTTAACTCAGTACATGGAGTGAGCCCTCAAAGCACCTCAGGCCAAGTCAAGGTGATAGCAATGCTGGTACTTCTTCCTTTTGGAGAAAATTGATGTTTTCTTACATCTCTGTAAATACAGTTGAGTTGATTTTGCTCCTCAACCCTGGGTTACCAAAAGTACTTATTTTCAAAATAGCTGACTGGGATAACTCAACCTGGGAGCAACTCATGCCCTTTTCCATTCCTACAACCAATTAAATGTAGGTCCATGAATGGAGATTTTGTTTTGTTCACTTCTATATTCCCAGCATCTTGAACTATTAAAGCCACCACCAGCTTGAGACAAAGTAAAGCCGGTCATCCCTTAGTTGTTCACTTGATATTGATTGAACAGCTGCGGTTTGCCGGGCACTGTGCTTGGTATGGGGGAGACAATGAGGAAACTAGTGGTGACTACAGCTTGTTGAGTATCTACTTTTGTCAGACACTGAAACATACTCTTTGCATACCTTATCATGAATTCACATAAAAGCTGTAAGATAGGCTTTATTATCTCCATGTTATAGATGAAAAAACTGAGAGTAAGAAGATGAAAAGCCTTGACCAAAGTCATAGAGCTCACAAGTAGCAAAATTAGGTTTGAACTTGAATGGTGTGCTGTGGACCAGTCCTTCACCACTCTTTGACTGAGGTTCCTGAATGATGTTTTCCAGTTGTTGTTGATTTACAGAAATCTAAGTAGTTTTTTTGTTAAACCAAATAATCTTCTTGATAAAATAGATTTTAATGAAATATGTAGGTGGAAAAAACATACATTGTCTAGCATAACATGTCATGGCCAAAAACATAAGTGGGAAAGTATGCTTTCATTTTAGATAAACATAAACCTTGAATATTAATAGCATCCCAGTTAATAAATGAGGAAGAAATGGAAGAAAATCATTTTCAATCCCTAGGAAATAATGCCAAGGCATTGATTCTCAATGGCTGCTAAGTGCACAAATACCAGAACTTATCAAATGCCATTTGCCTCTTGATAGAAGTATGTAAGACTGCCTTTCAAGTAGCTAGTCTGTCCAAAAATCAAATCTAAACGTGAACAAGCTTCTAAATCTAACTATAAATTCCAAAGGGAGAGTAACATGTTAAATCATCCCATGATCAAAATGTAGATTGTGGGACATTTTCTGGCAAAGAACCAGGTTCTTCAACAAATCAATTGCAAGGAAAAAAATAAAGATGGAAAAAGAATGTTTGGATGAAACGACAGCACCTATCAACCAATTGCAATACTGACTTGAACAAAGTATAAAAAAAAAACTCTTTGCGATATTTACAGGAATTTAATACTGTCTGGATATTGGATAATGTTAAATAAGTATAATTCATATTTTATTTTAAGATGGAGTCTTGCTCTGTTGCCCAGGCTGGAGTGCAGTGGTTCGATCTTGGCTGACTGCAGCCTCCACCTCTGGGGTTCAAGCAATTCTCGGGCCTCAGCCTCCTGAGTAGCTGGGATTATAGGCACGTGCTGTAACGCCTGGCTAATTTTTGTACTTTTAGTAGAAATGGGGTTTTGCCACGTTGGCAGGGCTCGTCTTGAACTCCTGATCTCAGGTGATCCACCAGCCTCGGCCTCCCAAACTGCTGGAATTACAGGCATGCCCAGCTGTCACATTTTAGGTGTAATATTTTGATTGTGTCTAAAAACAGAATCCTTATATTTTAGAGATACATGCTGAAATGTTTATGGATAAAATAATATGATATTGGGAATCTGCTTCAAAATAATCCAGAGTGGATAGTGATACTGATGAAACAAGAGTTTAATGAATTGATAATCCTCGAAGCTGGTGAGCCTGAAGTGAGGCATTTGCTACTTCTTTCTCTCCATTGTTATGTACGTTTGAAATTTTCCATAACGGTTTTAAAAATAGTTTTGTAAATATGCTAAGAGGAAGTAGTTCAGAAGCTCTGATAAAGCAAGAGGAATGAAGGAAAAGGTTAGCGTCCACAGGAGAATAAGCTAATCCCATTTTCTCCTGCAATTTAGTAGCATGATGGACCGGCTCTGGGAGCAGCAGCTGAGTCAATCATGTGCTGGGGAATCGAGTACAACAGAAACAACTTGGTTCTTCTCTTAAAGCAGTTATCACGCCCACTGCCACCACTTTCAGAGAGCCAGGAGCAGTGAGGGTTACAACCTGATATTTGCGTGGTACTCTGCAGTTTACAGAATGTCTTACATCTTTCAGTTAATCTTCAATCACAGCCTTATGAGGGAGAGGATATTATCTTCACTCAAGAGATCAGGAATCTGAAACTCTGACCTTTGACTTGACCAGAGCATATGTGGCAGAAGTGGGGTTCAGACTCTGTCTTCAACACCATTGTGCATTGCTATTTTTTCCCTATTACTGGCTCTAGAGCAGCTGAAGCAAGCACTTATGTCTTTTACATGTGTGTGCATTTCAGACGATATCTATTCACGCTGTAGACTTCTGTTTGGATGGACGTCATTGTTGAATATAATTAAAAATAAGAAAAAAAGCTGGGCTCAGTTGCTCATGCCTGTAATCCAAGCACTTTGGGAGGCTGAGGCAGGTGGATCACCTGAAGTCAGGAGTTCGAGCCAGCCTGGCTAACATGGTGAAACCCCATCTCTACTAAAAATATGAAAAAATTAGCCAGGTGTGGTGGTGGGTGCCTGTAATCCCAGTTACTCTGGAAGCTAAGGCAGGAGAATTGCTAGAACCCAGGAGATGGAGGTTGCAGTGAGCCAAGATCATGTCTTTACGGTTCAGTCTGGATAAGAAGAGTGAAACTCCCTCTCAAGAAAAGGGAAGGGAAGAGATGGAAAGGGAAGTGAAGAGGAGGAGAGGGAGAGAAGGGGAGACCTGTTAGTGGTGAGTCCATTGGACAGGAAGATTACACTAAATTAAAGGGCAGGATGGGGGAAAATAGCTAAATAACAGTCCCCTACCATACTCTAGGCACAGTACTTAAAGTTATAGTCAAATATTGAGGTGAGAGTCAGAGCTGGAAGGGAGAAGAAATTAGTTTCTCTGTCACTTTTTTTTTTTTAACGTTGAGAGTAAAATGTGTAGTACCTATTCAATTGTAATCATGTTTAAAGAGAGTTTAAAGAATAAAAAAGAAAGAATTGGCAGAAGGGCAGGAGGATTAGGTCAAACTTTGCACCCCAAATCAAGCTAAGGTCCCAAGTAATGTCTCAAACTTTGAAGATGCTTCTGCAGCTGTGTTAGAAGGGATAAAATCCATGGACTGATGTTGAAAGCCTCTGGTTTATATAGATAAATATATTGAGAAAATAGGAAAGTAGTGGCCGGGCACGGTGGCTCATGCCTGTAATCCCAGCACTTTGGGAGGCCAAGGCAGGCAGATCACAGGAGATTGAGAGCATCCTCGCTAACATGGTGAAACCCTGTCTCTACTAAAAATACAAAAAATTAGCTGGGTGTGGTGGCACACGTCTATAGTCCCAGTTACTCAGGAGGCTGAGGCAGGAGAATCACTTGAATCCGGGAGGCAAAGGTTGCAGTGAGCTGAGATCACACCACTGAACTCCAGCCTGGGCAACAGAGCAAGACTTCATATTAAAAAAAAAAAAAAAGAAAAGAAAATTGGAAAGTATTGATTCACATTATCCCTAGACAGCTTTTCTAAGAAATGAGTCAGTCAAATCATTCCTCAAATGACCTTTTAATTCTAAGGAGGCAGGCAGGGGAAGCTATTTCTCCTTAAATGCGTCATGCTTGTTCTAACTTGTATATTAATATTGTGTCAAATTTTGTGATACAGTACGTTTATATGTATATTGCAGAGTATGTTGCAGTTTCTTTGTGTAATACAGGTTTCAAATGTGGACACATTTTTAAATTGTTTCATTACTGAGACAGTGTAACAAGGTATGTACTTTTAGAGAAGATCCACACAATCTTCTGGATATTACTTCCATCATCAGAAAAAAAGAGGGGCTGTATGAGCCAATCTCACAAAATCTGAGTCATGGAACATCGTTTTACTGTTTTACGTGATTATGAGATTTACTGTTGTATCTCTTTTTTTTTTTTTTACAAGATTTTATTGATTATGTCTTGAATTCCTAGGAAGCCAACATGAGGTCTTGGAACAGAACTCGCAATTACATCATTCCTAAGGGAAAATAGGATCTACTTTATAGTGCGGCGTTTAGGAATACAGTGTGGCAAAAATCAAGGTGGCCAATATCATGTTTGCTTCATTAATAAAACTTCAAGCATTTATTTTGCCCTTCTTGTGTGCCGGGTACGCACTCTGAAATGGCTCTCTCAATCTGTAAAATGAGAATAATAATAGCAACTGATTGCTTCGGGCTAAGGCTTTATTCAGTTAATACACAGAAAGCATTAACAAAAGTGCCTAGCTCAGAGTAAGTGCTGGGTAAGTGTTGGCTGGGGCTGTTGGCATTGTTATTATTACCATTATTGTTACTGACCCTCATAGACACCTATGAGGTTGGTCATAGGGTCCTTCCCATTCTATACATGGGTGTCAAGTGTGGAAGTTATAGAGCTAGAGCTGAGATGGAAAGTCCAGTTTCTGACACTGAGTCATGAAGCATACTGTGGCCCTTGCTGCAGACCTATAAAGGGGTAATCCAGTATTTTAGACCTAACTTTTACTTTTCCTGACACTAACTTGCCCAGGCAATTCTATATGCTGATATGGAAAATCTCAACTGTATCGTTAAGGTTTTTTTTTAAGTGCCAAATAACACATCATGGGTATCCTGTAATCCCAGTTATGTTGTTTTTAAGACGTTAGTCATACGCTTTCTATAGCTAAACATTTCTGAACCAGATACATAAGAAATTGTTAACAGTTGTTACCTCTGGGGAATGAGACTGACGGTTAAGAATAATAGAGAACTTTTTACTTTTTATTTTATGCCTTTATATACTGTTTGAGATTTTTTTATAAGTTAAAAAGAAAAAAGAACAACAACACATCTCTACAATATTGTTTCCCAAACTCAGAAGATCCCTTCCCTCTTTGGGGACTGTAGGTCCTGAACTTAAAGAGTCACAGTGTATATTAGTATACAAAAGGCTATGAGAAGCTACAGTAAAGAAACCTATACAGTACATTTTCCACTTTTATTGCACTTATTAAAAAACCCACATAATTATATTTCATGGTATATCAGTTTTGGAAAAGTTATAAAAATTTAAGAAAAGATACCTAGCCTTAGGTCAGCTGCAAGTGGAAGAAAGACGAGTGTTGGAGGGGTGACAGCCATGCCTGGCTGTATGGTGGGAGGATACCAGGTCTTGGGTTCAGGCAAACCTGGGTCCAAATCCTGGGTTTCCCATTCACTAGCAGGCCCAGCATGAGCCAAGTTCCCCAACCTCTGAGTCTCAGTGTGCTCACATGTGAAAGAGGAATATCCTCCCTCGTAAGTACATTTTCAGGATTAATTGAGGCAAGTACCTGTTCTCTCACCCTCCGTTCCACCTGCCTAGGCTGTATGACTGCCATGCCTTTGTTTACGAACACCTCATGCTTCATCCCAAACCGACAAATTATCCATTTGTGAAAGCCTTCATGTCAGGATTAATCAGAGGCCAGGCTATCAAATAACAAGTTCTTCCATTTACAATGTGAATCCATTTCTAAAATCTTGATTTATAGATACCTACTTCAAGAGTGTGATTCTTGGACAAGGCAGAGTTCATAGGTACTGGAAGACTTGAGAATCCTGTTTCTTTAAAATTCAGGACTCATCCTGTTTCTTTAAAATTTAAAACTCTAGAAACTCATTGTTTAAATCACATCCAAGTTTGCTTGCCCCAGGCTTTTCCAGATCCCTGCCCCAGAGTAACCCTTCACTCTCATTTCCTATGCCAGTGTTAACACTCTAACACAGTGGAAACAAATTTCAGGGTGAAATGGAAAAGGATGTGTGCTAAAGCATTGCCTTTTCCAAGTAACCTTTGCATTAAGCACTTAGAATCTAATTACTCAAGTGTTATTTGCCTCCCTATGTACCCATGCCCATGCAGACTGAGTTTAAAGTTCAGGAAGTAATAACAAAAGGAAATCTGAAGGGAGATCTCAGGCTCAACCTCTGAAGACTCTCCTGTCTGCGCCTGGCCTCTCCTTCCTCCTGGGTGTGTCTGCCTGCCGGAGAAGGCCAGTGAATAACCTGCACATTTTTTTTTTTTCATCTTGGCCCTTCCCACCCAGACGAGAGGACCGAGTGGCAGACAGGCAGGCAGACGGCAGTGAGTCCTGTTCAAGCATGCTCGGAGCATACCTCCACCCACACCCACCGCCTGGACCCCTCGCCACCCTCTCCCCAGCCCAGGAGGACCCAGAACCCCTTCGAGGGTCCGGAGGGGGCCTCCGCTCCCAATGGTAAGGGCTGCTAGCAGCAGGACCACTTCATTCATTTTATTTGCTTTGGTGTCGGCTTTTCTTTCTGATTGTGTTTAGATGGCAGAGTTTCTGAGACAATTGAAGGTGTTTTGTTTGGTTAGTTCTCAATGGTCCCAAGACAAAGAATCTCTTTTCGCAGCAGGGTTTATTAGAAGTTGTAATCTGATAGCATGGCCTTGGAAGAAAACTTAACATAAATAATTACCTCTAGTTAGTACAACTTACCCTTTTGGCACTGTAGAAAAACAAAACAAAACAAAACAAAAAACTACATTGCTTACCAAATAGGTTTTGAGGAAGAAAAAGTGTGAAGGATTGTGGGCATTTTAATAGACAGGTACCTCTGACTAATTGAAATGTGGCTTAAGTGTCACCATAGCTTTGTAAGAGACCCAGATGATGCGTTGTCTCACAACAAACAGAGGACCTTTATTTAAAGGAGTTCAGTGCTGAACAAAAGATGCAAGGTGGGGTTTGAGGAAAAGAGTTACAAGGTAAGTCCAATTAAATATTTGTGAACATGAAGGTATTGAATTAAATCTGTGGTGCTGTGGGAAAAAAAAAGTCTGGTGTTCAATGTGGAATCTGTCTCGCATTTAAGAGAGAAAACTGAGATCTTTGTATAGTGTGTTGAGAATTCTTTGAGAGAATGGTCTGGAGGCAAATGGTGGAGGCTGGGAAGCAGGTTTTGTGCAGGGAGCTGGTGCCAAGGCCCTCTCCCTCAGTTGCTGTGGGTGAGAGAGTAATTCAGAGTAATCAAGCACTGCATTGTTAACAGGCTTCTGTGTCTCAAATATTTATTCTAAACACAAGCTGTTGGTTCACTGACATGTGAAGAATAAAGTTACTGCCTCTGGTTCCTGCCCTAGCCCAAACTTTAATACTTGGAAAGATATTAATAAAAATGTAGGAAAGACAAGGCTACATGTAAAGTTAATTTGAGGAATTGCATTGTGTTTATATCAGAGCGCGAGGATGCTGAGCTAAAGAGTTTTATAGGAGAGCAGTATGGGAAACTGCAGTAGGAACTGCGCAAACCAGAGGCACTGCCCTGACACCTGTGAAGGTTTGGCCTGTGCCGAGTGACTGAATATGCAGGACAGGTTTGTTTTTGGCAACTCTGTGCAGGCAACTTAAGGATGCCCTGTATGGAGCAGTCTGTGCTTAACATGTTTCTAGACTTGCAGTGAATCGCCCTAAAACACGGTGTACCAAGATGACACATCTGAACTTTCTGGCATATAGGAAGCCTATGAAGTTAGCTGTGAGTGAGGGGATGAGTGGGGAGGGTCACAGGTAGGGTACAAATACCTTTCTTAGAGTGAATGCCTCTCCTCTAAGTTTCAGGAAAGTGCAGTATGTCTTCTGCTGGAGGTAAATCAGCAATACTTCATCGTTGTCATGCCCAGTGTTCCTGTGGCGATAATGCCAGTAGTTTGCTTTTTTGTGGCTCTAGTTTCCCCTTGGCTGATTAATCAAAAGCATAGATTGCTTGCAGCCCCATCAGCCAGTTCATTGAAGGACAGTCCCAGAATGCCACTTATTTCGAGGCCAAGTGAGCAAGAAGTGGAGGTGGGAACCATGATGATGATTTTGCCTAATGATTGCTGCTTCACATTTGTGACTTTTCAGTTATGATTAAAACACTGATGGAAGTTACTCCAAGCTACCCATGCACTTAACGGCCTTGATAGCCGTCCTGACTCTCATAGGTATTGTACATTGGATGCTACATGTTACAGTACAGAAACATCACCACCCCAAATGTGCTTCTCTCCCAGAATCAGAGCTCAGGAATAGAATACAGTTCAGAAGACTGTTAGCAACATTTCCTCCATATAGTGCCAGCCCCCTATTAACTTCAGTAGAGATGGCACCAAGGTCAAGAGGTGGAAGAAGAGACCCAGGGCCAGCAAACATGACAGGTTTTTATTAGGGGAAACTTATGTAGAGGGTTGGTCCATTGGCAGCAGGCTGAACAGGAAAACCACAACCACTTACAAAAAGCAAAAGCATGCAGTTTATATAGCATTTTCCCTTACCACCCTCCCCCAATCCTCCACCTGGCCACCTTCATTTAACCCAAACCAAAGGGCCTTGATCCCCAGTATGGCCGGGTTCCATGGAATGGGGTGGGGGCTTGAGATGTTCCTCATGATTAAGAAATGGATCTCAGGGTTGGCTGCTCCCAGAATCCTTAGCTTAGAACTCTGAACACATTCAAGTGCATCTGCCATACGCTCTCATTCATGGCCTCTTTGGTGTGTTTTTAGAACTTCCTGGGGTTTCTTCCTGAAGCAAAGTGAATGCAACATCTGCTTGAATTTGGCTTTTCTGAGGTAACTTCATGATGAATTTAGCATTTCTTTTTATTTCATTGTGTTTTTCATCTACTCCTGTTGCTTAGTCCTTTAAGCAGTGACTGTACCAAGCAGACTGAAAACTGGATATATAAATAGGCATCAAACTATGGACTTGAGATAGCCTTGCCTTTGAGCAGCATGCACTTTCTCCTTACCAGTTGCTGAATCACCTCCAGAAAGCTTTCAGACACTACCTAGCTGTGGCCACCACTTTGCCATCCTGTGTTTTCTGGTTTCTGAAATTCTTCTTTTAACTAAAAAAAGAAAAGAAAAGAAAACAAAGAAACAGGCTCTCACTTTGTCACCCAGACTGATCTTAAACTCCTGGGCTCAAGTGATCCTTCTGCCTTGGCTTCCCAAAGTGCTGCAATTGCAGGCATAAGCCACCAGGCCTGGCCCACACATAAACATTTAAAGAATTTTAGTGGAGCTATCCAAAAGGTCATGGTGATTTTTCTGAAAAATAGAAAGCAGCACCTTAGCTGTAGCGATGCTAGGATAACTGCTGCTACATCCTAGACAGACTGCATGCATCTTGGAGCTTGGATCAGGGAAAATAGTTGTGGATTCAGGCCCTGAAGTATTAGTACATTTTCAAAGTGGTCACAGTCTGGCAAGGGTGAGTAAAGAAGAGAGGTAGAATGCAGAGGGCCTAGGAAACAGCTGGTGGCTAAAATCTAATTAGCATCGGCCTATAGTTGTCAAGGAGCTCCAGTTTCCTGCTCTTCTTTTTATGCTTCGGTGTCCCTCATGGTAATGCTCTAGGTCCTTTGGAGGGTGTGGCCCTGACAATCATTGTCATTTCATCTGTGGGCACATCCTAAGCCAGGAAGAGACATGACAGAGACTTATCCTGAACACATCCTCATAAGAGTGGCATGTCATCCAATCCTCTTAAAGAACCCCAAAGCGGGGCAGGCGCGGTGGCTCACACCTGTAATCCCAGCACTTTGGGAGGCTGAAGTGAGTGGATCACGAGGTCAAGAGATCGAGACCATCCTGGCTAACATGGTGAAACCCCATCTCTACCAAGAAATGTAAAAATTAGCTGGGCGTAGTGGCGTGTGTGCCTGTAGTCCCAGCTACTTGAGAGGCTGAGGCAGGAGCATTGCTTGAACCTGGGAGGTGGAGGTTGCAGTGAGCCATGCTCGCGCCACTGCACTCCAGCCTGGCGCCTGGTGACAGAACAAGACTCTGTCTCAAAAAAAAAAAAAAAAAAGAACTCCAAAGGATAATACAAAATAGTGCTGAGAGTAAATAGATTGCTTTCACTTTTGTTTCAGGCTTGAGATCTTAAGGATTAAGTAAGGTGTGTGTGTGCAGATAGGAGTAGAACTATTGAATTTCAGATGAAGCTTTAACCTGTGGACTTGGTAACTTTTTGAGATGAGAGTGAAAACTTCAGCCCTCACTTAGAAATCACATTTGGCCAGAAGTGCTCTCACCTCCACCCCCAGGGTGTTAACGCTGTGTAATGGATTAATTTTTAAAATGCTCATAATTATTCTCCTCTTTAAATCTATTTCCTTGAGCTAGGACTTTGCAGCTTTCTTATCAAGGAGTGGAGTCTCTTTTCCCAGCCCCTGAATGTGGGCTTGGACTTATTACTTACTTTGGCCAACAGAATTCAAATAGAAATGAAGGTGTCCAAGTATGTTGGTTCCAAGCCTACGTCCCAAGCCCGGGTCTTAAGAGGTTCACTCATACACTTCTGCTTTCCGTCCAGGAATCCATCATCTCTTGGACTATATAGATAGACATTCATGGGCTTGCTTGCCATGGCACGGAGACCCCATCACCCCAGGTGACAGTGACCTTACACTAGACATCTGAGTGAGGCAATCCTAACCAGCTGGCTCACTTCAGGCACTTGAGTGGGCCCAGCAGAGATCAGACAAATCCATCCAGATCCATAGACTCATAAGCAACAATAAATGCTTACTGTTTTACGCTACTGAGTTTTGGAATGGTTTGTTATACTAACATAGCTGACTGATACATGTAGTTCCCTGGACATGGTCCCCTTTTGGGGTCTATTAATGTCATTATAAACCCTTATTTCAACTCAGTAGAAGAGAGTCAATCATTGGATGGAGGGGTTCTATTAAGTAGGGGTGGCGGGTCCTCAATCCTTGGGATTGTCAGAATTACTCTGAGACATTTTTAACACAGATGCCTAGGCCTTGTACTAGAATATTCAATCAAATATATGTAGATGAAGATTCAGAACCTGTAATTTTTAAAGCTCTGGTTATTGGCCAGAATTAAAATCCAATAATTCAATAGTCTTGTCAATCGCTCCATTACAGAAAGATGCAGTGATTCCAGTTTATCTCTACTTAAGCAAATAACACTCAGTTCATTACTGACTTGATATACTTCTAGCTGCAAAAGTAAACTTTGTGATCACCTTTGGCCAAAAGCAAACTAACCCAGATGCTAGATGGGAAAAATCCACAGTTGCAGATTGATGGCTAGAATTGTATATTGTTTACCATTGTATCTCCCTGGGGTTTAGAACATGATGTGGACCCATAAATAAATCCTGGACACTGGGGATGTAATAGAACCTTACTCTGAGGATCTTAGAGTCTAATAAAAAACTCAGATATCAATTATTTATAATGTATTAAGAAAACAAAGCAAACAGTATTTTAACCATTAAATTACAGGTGAAATTTTACTATGGTGTGTGTACCAGTTGTTGCTTACAATAATGCTGTGTTAAAAACAACTGCAAAATCTATTTTATACAACAATGTGTGTTTCTTAACCCCTATGTCTGTAGTTTGAGTGGGGGGCAATCGGCTGATTCTAGGCTGGGCTCATAGGTGAGTAGCTTTATACCACATGTCTCTCATCCTTCCGTTAGCACCAGCTGCTAGCTTGAGCATGTTATTGTCGTGGAGATGGCAGAGATGGGGGTACAAGCCACAGTGTACCCCCATCTCTTCCATCTCCATGAGAATAACATGCTCAATTTAAGTTTCCGATAATGTCATTAATCTGTTAACATCCTATTGGTTACAGGATCTGAAAGTACAAGCTCATTTTAAGCTTCCGATTATGTCATTAATCTGTTAACATCCTGTTGGTCAAAGAAAGTCACATGGAGTTTGTCAAGGGGCAGGGAAATGTATTTCACTTTTTAATTTTTTAAAAATTTTTCATTATATTTTTTGAGACAGAATCTTACTCTGACACCCAGGCTGGAGTGCGATGGTGTGATCTCAGGTTCCGTCTCCCAGGTTGAAGTGATTCTTGTGCCTCAGCCCCCGAGTAGCTGGAATTACAGGTACCTGCCACCACACCTGACTAATTTTTGTATTTTTACTAGAGATGGGGTTTCACCGTGTTGGCCAGGCTGATCTTGAACTCCTGACCTCAAGTGATCTGCCCACCTCAACCTCCCAAAGTGCTGGGATTACAAGTGTGAGCCACCAGGTCCAGCCTATTTCACTTTTTTGATGTGAAAGGCTGCAAATAGTTGT
Source organism: Plecturocebus donacophilus (assembly GCA_004027715.1). Classification (NCBI taxonomy): domain Eukaryota; kingdom Metazoa; phylum Chordata; class Mammalia; order Primates; family Pitheciidae; genus Plecturocebus; species Plecturocebus donacophilus. The sequence goes on from PVKP010016586.1 coordinate 25,678, forward strand.
GGCAAAGGGCATAGATATGGAGAAGAGTGAAGAAATAGGTCATTAAAATACTCTTTGCCAGTGGGGGGAGGGTGTGTGAGGAGGAAGTTGCATTTTTTTCTGCTTTGGAAGGCTTCTGAAGTCCCAGCTGGACCCTAGAATAACCCAGAGGCAGAGAAGTGTGCATCCTCTGGAGCCATCTTCTGCTCCTTGTGATGTGGAAGCAAGCAGGGGACTCGTAACTTCTATGATCTGTCTAAAGGAATTTTGAAGGGAAAAAACTTCTGCCGGACACAGTGGCTCACACCTGTAATCCCAGCACTTTGGATGGCCGAGGCTGGCAGATCACTTGAGGTCAGGAGTTCGAGGTCAGCCTGGCCAACATGGTGAAACCCTGTCTCTACTGAAAATACAAAAATTAGCTGGGCGTGGTGGTGCATGCCTGTAATCCCAGTTACTCAGGAGGCTGAGGCAGGAAAATCGCTTGAACCTAGGAAGTGGAGGTTGCAGTGAGCTGAGATTGCAGCACTGCACTCCAGCCTGGGTGACAGAGCGAGACTCCACCTCAAAAAAAACTCCCATAAATAGATAGATAGATAGAAACTCCTGATGGTATCTCAAACTTGATAGCTGCAGAAATGGCATTGGAATCCCTGTAGAATGAATCCCTCTGTTTCTATTCCCACTGTATCCTCTAAAATGTAAAGAGTATGGGTTACTGGGCTTGGTTATCTACTGCCCAGTTCCAGGAGGGGTATTATGTGGGTGGTGTCATTACCTTAGATCACATGATATCCCTTTATTGTCGTCCCCTTTTTCTCAGGTGAAAAGGAATGAGTTTCCATCTACTCTGAACACTGGGACCTTTTACCATAGCCTAGCCCAACAGTGCCATGGTTAAGAGAGATTTTGGTGAAACTATCCTTTCCTGATTACACATCTTTCCCTGATTTGTTTTTTGAACGGCTTGTGACCTGAGCCTCTCATTGAGACAGGAAACCAGTGTTGATATGATTGAGATTCTCAGATATTCTCCAGGGCAGAAATTACGTTTTATGGTATCACTAAGAAGAATAAAGCACTTTATTTTAGGCCACTAATTTACAGGCTTTGCTATCGATCATTCTGTGCCTTTCGATATATGTGGCTAGTACGGTGTGTATATTTGTCCCCTCCAATTCTCAAGTTGAAACATGATCCCCGGGTTTTGGAGGTGGGGCCTGGTGGGAGGTTTGGGTCCTGAGGGCAGATCCCTCATGAATGGCTTGTGTGCCCTCCCTTTGTTAATGAGGGCGTGCTCCCTCTATTTGTTCACTCAAGAGCTGCTTGTTTAAAAGAGCCTGGCGTCTCTCTTGTTCTTTCTCTTGCCCTGCGACACGCCTCGTCTGTCTTCACTTTCTGCCATGAGTAAAAGCCTCCTGAGGCCTCACCAAAAGCAGATGCTGCTGACATGCTTCTTGTATAGTCTGTAGAACCATGAGCCCAAATAAACCTCTTGTCTTCATAAATTACCCAGTCTCAGGTATTCCCTTATAGCAACGCAAAATGAACTAACACCATGGTGTATCAAATTTACCTGTGAGGAAACTCAGGTACAAAGGATTATGTAACCTTCCTGAGATCACATCTAATGGCCAACTGAGATTAGCCACCTGTCTTGTTTTTTCAGCGTTTTCTTGGCAATCTGCTTGATAGTGCCTTGTTTCCCAAAACAAGCATTACTTACTGAGTATAGCATTACTTACTGAGTTGATCTTCCTAAGAAACCCTACCTCCCTACTATTTGTGCTCCCTGAGAAAAAAGGAAATCTAGCCAGAAGGTGTTTCACAACATGAGATTTCCATACCACACTGTTAGAGAAAGTAAGCTGGATTATGGGTCATTCCTAAATTGCATTTCCTGAAGTTTCTTCATTACTGCCTTGACCACAGAAATAGATGGGGAGGAGACTATTTAGAAGTCCTCACTGGGTCTTTGTGCTGCTGACTGTGCTTCTTTTACATTGTGTTCTGAGCCCTCACCTGCCATTTCTGTTGCCTGGTGACTATAAATGAGGGATCATAACCTCATGTTCAGCAGTGGTTCCCTGACAGATTATACTATTTCTGTATTATGTGAAAAAATTGGTGTAATTAAACAATGTATTTTAACTAATGTTTTGTAGGAGGCATGATATGATTGGCATTTCTAATGGTATTTTTCTCAAATTAACACATGCAAACAATCAAACAATTGTAATGGCCCAGAATATATAGGGTCTGCTACAACTAATAGATAAGCTGGTTATCTTGGATAGATTGTTACCCTTCTAGTGATGTTTTTGCTGTAAACCTCATGTGTCTCTCATGTATAGGGATGCTACATAATATATTATTTGAGCAATAATTTCATATCCTCCTCCTCTTCTTGCTCAATGCCAAGGGCCATGTCTGACTTGTTACACCTTAAAATGTGGGAGCCAGCATAATAGAACCTAAATAGATAATGAATGAGTGAATGAGCAGATGCTCAGACTACAGCATCCAGCTCCTAAGAAATATTTGGGATTCTTCCCAGGTGTTTCTGCCCCTGAGAAAGGACAGTAAAGGGTTAATGTTCTCTGCAGGAGCAGGAGGAATTTGGATATGGATCTCAGCAGAGCTGCTGGAATCACATTCTTTCTGCTACTATAGCAACAGGTTGAGAATTCTGCCAGTACTGTCGCCTGCCTACGTTGGAAATGCCTGTGTGCAGGCGACTTCATTGTCTCGGGGGACAACTGTTTTTCCTATGATGTTTCAATAAAGCAGCTTCTTTTTGGAGACAAAGAGACCAGCATAAAGCAGGCGCTAAGAATCATGGAAAGGCAGAGGGAGATCTTATTTTGATTGAAAGGACATTTCCAATCTTTTGTCCCTTGAAGAAGTGTTGAGTAAGGAAGGAATTAAGGTTTCATCTGTAGTCAGTAACATCTTTTACTGTCTTTTAAAGGAGGCGTTTCTTCTGAGATCTAACCCCTGGCAACATTTCAAAACCTTTCTCTTACTATTATTGCTTAGCAAGTAGAGTGATAGTAAAAGCTCTTGCCTGTGTTCACTTCTAAATTTGGAGATGCCAGACTGGACCAGAATGTAGGTTTTCCTCTGCGTTTACCATTCTTCTAAACAACTCTATATCTTCATTGTTTACTGAGAAAAGCTAACCAAGAATGCAAAATGGAGGTGGTAGTCCAGGCACAGTGGCTCTCCCCTGTAATCACAAGGCTTTGGGAGGCTGAGGTGGGAGGATTGCTAAAGCCCCTGAGTTCAAAGCTGCAGGGAGCCATGATTGTGCCATTTCACAGCCACCTTGGGCAACAGAGTAATCCCCCATCTCTAAAAACAAAACAAAACAAAAAAAAGGAGGTATTATTCTTATTTGGTGTTGCACTGTTGTAAAGAGAAGAACAACGGGAAGCTACAGAGGAAAGTTGCTTAAACGGTACTAAGTTCCCAGGGGGCTTCAGAGCATGTAATAAAATGCCTCACCTATTACTCAGGCCTGTTTCTTGTGATCTCTGTAAGAGGCAGGGATGGCTCAGGTGTGGTGATAATCAGAGCTTAGGGCCAATTGTGATTCTTGCTGGGTTAATGCAGAGAATCAGTAGGCCTTACCTATCACTTTAGATTGATGGATCGCTTTTCCACAGTACCGTGAGTACATCTATATCTTGTTTTCACTTTCCATGTCAGCAGGAAAATCTGCCTGGTTCACTCTTCATTTTTGTCAAAAATACTTGGACATTTTGAGCCTTTCTTCACAAACAACACAGAATTCAGTTTTTCAAAGCTTTTATCTTTATCCACTATAGACTATTTGAATATAGGATAAGCCCTTTCATCTTGTGTAAGTTTCAGGGCCCCATTATCACTGCCTTGAAGTTTGTGTGGCCACTGAAACTGCCGTTCTTGTGGCAGTGTAGTCAGAAGGGCACTGGATCGGGCACCAGAAGCCTGGAGGTCTAGTCCTACCAGGAAGTGGCCTTGGCCAGCTGATATGCGGATTTTAATTTCACTATATGTAAAATGAAAGACTTGGATGAGATTTCCAAAATTTGTATTACATCTCTTCCTACATGCAAAAAAGCAGGATTCCAGTTGTTTTAAAAGTAGAACAGGCTTTGCTTCATTGAAGTCTTGTAATTTGCAAGGCACTGGAGGGCTCTGTCGCTTAACTCTTCCCTAACACTTAATCACACACCACATCACCTCTCTGCTTCAGTGTTGCTTCATCAGGGAAGCCTTCCTTGAACCTCAGGCTAGATCAGGGCTCCCAGTGTATGTTCCCCTATAAATCTGTTATTTTCTTTCATCATACTTAACCACAC
>PVKP010016586.1:30102-47973 GCA_004027715.1 Plecturocebus donacophilus
TTTTTTTTTTTTTTTTTTTTTTTTTTTTTTTTTTTTTTTTTTTTTTTTTTTTTTTTTTTTGATGGAATCTCACTCTGTCACCCAGGTTGGAGCTCAGTGGTGTGATCTTGGCTCACTGCAACATCCACGTCCAGGTTCAAGTGATTGTCTTGCCTCAGCCTCCAGAGTAGCTGGGATTACAGGCACTCACTATCATGCCTGGCTAATTTTTATACTTTTAGTAGCCATGGGGTTTCACCATGTTGGCCAGGCTGGTCTCAAACTTCTGACCTCAAGTGATCTACCCACCTCGGCCTCCCAAAGTGTTGGGATTACAGGAGTGAGCCACCACGCCTGGTCTGGTTTTTTTTTTTTTTTTTTTTTTAATCAATTTTCTCACTCACTGTAAGCCTAAAGACTTGTGAAGCAAGTGCCCAATCTGTTTTGTTCACCATCGTATCTGCATGTAGGAGTCAGGCAGTAAACATTCACTGAATGACAGAAGGTGCTGTGTCAGGCTTTATGGAGGGTCTAAAGACGATTGTATCACAGTCTCTGTCCTCTAGGATCTTGAGATTTACTTTCTCTGTTTTTCTTCTCTTCCTTTATTATCTACCCCTTGGACCCAAAATATGTTACTGGAAATTAAAACAAAACAAAACTCCCTGGGTTCTTGTCCTTGATCTGATCACTAGGTAGGTTTTGATATTCCTTGATGGGACTGATAAGTCTTTTGTGAGAAACCATGGAATGAGGCCAGGCCCTGGAAGGAGATTATAGAAGATAGTATGCAGAATGGAAATTGTAGACAAAAAGAGAGAGAGGTAGGAAGGGAGGAGTACGAGGAGGATGATGACAAGAAGAGCAATGAAAGCATGGGGCTTTGCCCACTTAATTAGTTTGCCTATAAGAGTCCTTCTCTTTTGACTGCCAAGCCTTACAAGCAAGAACATGTTTCTTAAATAGAATTCTTACCGGCAGTGTTGTGTAATAGCACAAAGAATTTACTACCAAAAGATGATTACATGCACATAAAAAGTTGTCTGAATTGCAGAAATTATTTTGTTTTAAAAAAATTACCAATTTTCTTTTGTCTTTTTGAGACAGAGGCTTACTCTGTCACCCAGGCTGGATTGCAGTGGTGTGCAATGGCTCACTGCAACCTCTGCCTCCTGGGTTCTAGTGGTTCTCGTGCCTCAGCCTCCTGAGTAGCTGGGATTACAGGCATGCATCGCCACGCCCAGCTAATTTCTGTATTTTTAGTCGAGATGGGGTTTTACCATGTTGATCATGCTGGTCTCAAACTACTGACGTCAGGTGATCCACCTCGGCCTCCCGAAGTGCTGGGATTAAAGGCGTGAGCCACCGTGCCTGGCCAAAAATTACCAATTCTCAACAGGACTGGCAGGTTCCTGCAAACCAGTAGTTATGATCAGTACAAGCAAATGCATCATGAAACCAGAACTAGCCATTACACCTGTTGTGTTTAAACAGTGAAGGGCAATTTGATTTTAAGCAGCAAGTCTATGTCTAGATCCTGGGAGGCAAGAGGGAGAATTCCTTAGGTTGGAGATAGGAAGGATATTCATCTGCTAAGTATGGGAGACGTGGGGGGAAGTTGATTGAATTAGAAGGTACAAATTCTTTTATTCTTTCTGAGTTTGCAAGTTACAGAGTAAGTGGTTCAGGGGAGTTTTTCTATGCAAATTAAGTTTCAGTAGAAAGCATAACCTCTCTACCTTCAAGAAGTGAAGCAGCCTCTGTGCTTTACCTTGAGGATGGGTGTAGATAAAAGAGTATGGGCAGGTAAGACCAGTAAAAGCTTTTCTGACTTCTCTCCCCAAGAGTTTAGCTTTAATGACAAAAGACAGCCTTGCTCTGCATAGTTGTCAGAGGTCCCTTTTTGCCAGCACCCACAGACACCATGGGTGTTAGTAGCCTGCCTTTTTATGCCTGCTTAGTCCAGTTGGGAGCTTAGATCCCAGCAGACTATATCCGTCCCAAAGCCATTTCAAGAAAACAAAAACGACTAAGACAATCACATTATCTCTCTTCTTATGAGGAAGAAGGAATTTTAGCGAAGAATGCAAGGTGTGCCTGCAGGCTTGACACCCATGCTGCACACATGCTATACACACAAGCATGTGCGTGTGAACACACACACATATGTCAGTTCTGCTTATTCACTTACTTATGAAGAGACATGCCATGTTGGCTAAAGACCAGGAAATAACTGTGTTGAGTTGATAAGTAGGCAAACCATAAGGCTCACATATCTCATCGGGCAATATTAATTGACCAATCCTTCATTTACAAAAAATAAGCAAAACAAAAGTAATATGTTTGAATATGGTGCTTTCTTATCTGATGTCCCCTGGCTAGTTTCCAGAGAAAGTCTACTGTAAGCATTCTCTTTGCTTCCTAGGGATCTGCTTTTTTTTAGACCTGTGGGAAAAAAACATTTTAACAGAATTATTTACAAAGCCCATCCCTTTCTTGTCAGTGGCAAAGCCTCTCTTAAATTTCAGCTCTGTCACCTCCTAACTGTACAATTAGAAGCCAAGTTATTTAACCTCTATGCCTCATTTTCTTAAATTTTATGTAGAGTTAATAGAATGTCTCTGTCACAGGATTCTTGTGAGAAGGAAATAAGATCATCTAAGAAATCTTTTTTTGTACAGTACCTGGCTCATAGTATGATTTTTTTAAATTGTTACTTTTTTTTTGTTTGTTTGTTTGTTTTTAATTTAAAATACCTTTTTTTTTTTTTTAAAGATGGAGTTTCACCATGTTTGTCAGGCTGGTCTTGAACTCTCAACCTCAGGTGATCCGCCCGCCTTGGCCTCCAAAGTGCTTGGATTACAGGCGTGAGCCACCACGCCCGGCCATTACTGTTTTTAATAGATACCTTGCAGAGATATTCAGCGTTTTCTTTTCTCCTTTAAGCTTCACAAATGAGAAACACCCCTTGTGACATTTGATACTTCTCAGCATCAGGGGTTCTGTTGGGGTGGGAGGAGAGGTGAGGAGGAGAGGCGAGCAGAGCAGAACAGAGATGATTAGGCAGGAATGAGGGCGCAAGAGACCTTTTCCCACACTCTTCCCCTGCCTCCTGTTCCATTGCTCTTTCTGGTATATTATACTACTTCTTAACCTGTTGATGGCTGGGTATAATACTAGGTGCAATACAAAAAAGAATATAAATTCAGCTCTATTGTCCAGGAAGTGGTCATCTAAGTCCCAGGCTTACTTTCCCATCTTCTCCTTGTCCATACACTTGCCATTTAGCTCAAATCCTAGCTCAAAGCTACCCTGTGCACTGATGCCTACTAGGGAACAAGTACTCAAGGGATATCACTGGCACCTGTTGACTCACTGTAGAAGACAAAGAAGTAGTCCTTGAATCCTTTGCACTTAGGGGAAAACACCTACGAAAAGTCAGAGAGCAAGTCAAATATCAAACTTCCTGAACGCTCCATTCCCTCAGGACTTTCAGGTTTAAGGGGAAGGAATGTGAATCAGTGGACCTGGAAAGAGGGCACAGAGGAGAGGAAACAGGAGGTTTCCTGTCCACCTCTGCTGTACAAGAGGTATCAGTGCAATGCAGCAGAGTGTCCATGTGCACGAAATAGGAGAGATAATTGAATATTAAATGAGATATATATATAATGCATATCATTTTAGGGCCTGCATATAGTAAGTCCTCAGTAAATGTTAGCCATAATTAGTTCGTGAATAACATTTGAATACTTAGCTATTTGGAGGGCAATTAGACTTCTCAGTCTTACATAAACCTTACTACCTGTTCCTAATGCTGCCAGCCACTCAGTTGTTGACCACATTGAATGGAGAAGAGATGCTACTCACACTGGTCCATCTATCTGCACCTAGAGTTTGTCTTAGTTGTTCTTGGGTTGAAATTAAATGACCCATTTTGAGGGTTCACAGATACTGTTCTGTGCAAGAGAAAAAGTGTATGACAAGCAGGCATATCACAAAACAAGCAGGCAGATCTCCTGGCAATGACTGCAGGATGGCATTATACTTACATACGTTTTACCTTTAATGTGAATTTTTATTTTACTGTTTCTTTTATTTGTGTCTTATCAAAAGCAGTGTAATACTCTTAATTCATTCTGGCCAAAGTTGGGTAGCTTACATTGTTGTCTTTCATAATATAAAGTGGAAGAAGAATATCTATGCATTATAGGGTTTTAAAGAATGGATGAATTCAGGATCATGTAATCCAGCCCCCTTACTTTAAAATGTGGAAATTGATTCCTGGGGTATTAAATAATGGATTTTCTTGGTGGCCGAAGGGCAGGTCTCCCATCTCTAATTCAGAGTCCTGCATATATGATCTCTTGACCTGCTACTCTTCCAAAGTGACCATGGACATAAAACTGTTTGAGAGCTGCTGTTTTGAAATCTAAGTGTGGTCATCTGTGCAGAGGATTCTGAAATAAGGTAACACCACTTTTGGCCCAGTCTCTTCCTGTCTTTGGCACATTATCCCTAACTCTGCACAGGAAATACATGCCTGTCTATTATTTGGAAGAGGCAATGATGACAGAAAGAATGGTTCCTGTTTTCTTCCCTCTTTAGGATACCTCCTCCACAAACTCTGTGCCCTTAGATACAAAATCATGATCAAAACAAAATAAGATTCCTGAGCTCCATGCACAGTTCTAGGGATTGCCTAGAAAGAATGTTTTATAGTGGAACCTCATCCTCTAGCTCTGCACTTCCAAAGAAGGGTCAGATTTGCAGAACATAAGATGTAGAGATTTTTTAATAGATTTTTCTCAAGGATAATTAAGTGGTTTAAAAAATTCTCAAACTAAGTAAAATTGTAAAGTATATATAAATAAATGAGAAGGTAAAAGTATTTGGAGACAATAAATATACATTCAAGATGTGACAGCTATTCTTCAAACCAAGATTTAGCAAATTCTAAAATTATACAGACTAAATTTTTCTCTCTATCTATAGATTATCTTTTTAGTAGCTCAGATCCAGTATTTGGTACCTTCTTGTTTGTTTAAAGCCAACAATAACAGTAACTGTTATCTATCAAGCAACTGCCATGTGCCAGTGTAATTAATGCTTTTCATGAGATCTCACTTAATTTGCATAGTACTGTGATTTAAGTATGATTTCCCTCATTTATTGATAAGGATACTGAGGCTCAGGAGTCAAGTTAACCAATTTTTTTTTAGAATTTTGTCAACCTATTTCCATTCTCATAGAAGCAGGGCAAAGCAAGATTTTAGGCAAACACCGGGGAAAGCTTAATCTATTTGCTGAACCCAATAAAGCACTCCTATGAGAAGCCCAGCCTGTTCTCCGTGACCCCAGAGTCCAGCCTTTTGGAATATTGACGAGACAGCCTTTTAAAGCAGGCTTTCTCTCTCTAATCCCCCACAACCCTTCAGTGTATATGTATCTATGGGTAAAACCATGTCCTCTGGGTGAATCTGGTTGTCTCTTGAGAATTTCTGTTTCTTCCCTCAGTTCTTTCATTCTCCCTTGGACCAAAAGCTGCCCTCTCTTCTCCACTCCCTCTCCTGCCCGTGGGTTATTAGGGATGGATGTAGAGTTGTAGCATGAGTGGTTAGGCCTTATTAGACACCAGGAGGGACACCCTTGAATACATGTCCCACCTTTAGCACATATAATTCTGGGATTTGGTTTTGTCTGCTCAGTGTTCTTTTAAAAATAATTCTTATGGCTCACGCCTGTAATCCCAGCACTTGGAAGGCCAAGGCAGGTGGATCACAAGGTCAGGAGTTCAAGACCAGCCTGACCAACATGACGAAACCCCATCTCTACTACAACTACAAAACTTAGCCGAGTGTGGTGGCTGGCACGTGCCTGTAATCCCAGCTACTCAGGAGACTGAGGCAGGAAAATCACTTGAACCCGAGAGGCAGAAGTTGCAGTGAGCTGAGTTGTGCCACTGCATTCCAACCTGGGTGACAGAGCGAGATCCCGTCTCAACAAAAAAAAAAAAAAAAAAGAAAAAAAATAATTTCTAGGCTGGGTGTGGTGGCTCACACCTGTGATTCCACCACTTTGGGAAGCTAAGGTGGACGAATCTTGAGGTCAGGAGTTCAAGACAAGCCTGGCCAACCTGGCGAAACCCTGTCTCTACTAAAATTACAAAAATTAGCCGGTATTGTGGTGGACGTCTGTAATCCCAGCTACTTGGGAGACTGAGGCATGAGAATTGCTTGAACCCAGGAGACAGAGATTATGGTGAAACGAGATTGCGCCTCTGCACTGCAGCCTGAGCGACAGAGCAAAACTCTTGACTCAGAAAAATAATAAATAATAATAATAATTTCTGAGTCTGAGCTAGATTGTATAAATCCAGAGCCTTGTAAATGTAATGACAGTGTTCCAAACATAAATTTCTGTTTGGGAAGTCCTTTCAGAACCTGTTTATATTCAGTAGATAAAAGCCATTCTCCTTTAGCTTCTTTCTCCTAATAAAAGCTAAAGATGTAACAGCTTCAGATATATTATCTGATTTATCAGCCATGCCCATCAGATACAGTTGACCCTTGAACAACATGGGAGTTAGGAATGCCATCCCCAAGCAGTAGAAAATCCATATATAACTTGACTCCCCCAAAACATAACTAGACAGGAAGTCTTACCAATAATAAAATGTCAATTAGCACATATTTTTTGTGTTATATAGCTATAGCCTGCATTCCTACAATAAAGTAAGCTAGAGAAAAGAAAATGATATTAAGAAAGCAAAAGAGAAAATATATTTACATTTCCTTAAGTGTAAGTGGATTATCCTCATCTCCTTCATGCTGAGTAGGCAGAGGAAGAGGAGCAGTTATCTGCGGTGGCAGAGGCAGAAGAAAATTTACATATAAGTGCAGTTCAAACTCGTGTGGTTCAAGGGTCAACTGTAGACTATTCTTTTCTCAGGTATAAGAAAATTGAGGCTCAGCTAGGCTTTTCTATTTGAAATCACACACCAGCCAGTGTCAGCTGGACTCCAGATTTCTCTAACTCTGATCATGCTCTCACATGTTCTTTGGAATGTCCCTTTTTTAAAAAGAAAAGAAATTTATAGAAATGTACTCACTAGCTTTGAGTCCAAGTGAGTTTTGACTGTTTTGAAAAATTACACTCAATCAACCTCAAGGAGTGAAGATCTTTCCCCCACTTAGTTCATGCTGAAGACAACACTGCCGGTTCTGAAATGCTTCCAAAAGATGCAATCCAGAAATGCCTAATGTTATAATTGCGTCAGTGCAATAGGTGCACAGCTCACCAGCTTAGACTCACTTGAAGGTGTGATTTCTTTTTGTTTGTTTTTTAAATGTCTCTTGTTAATTCTGGCCTGTGCTCGTATCTTGTGAAATGTAGACGATCTAAGGGAGTGATCACTGAAATGATTCCCCAAACACCCTTCCAGTTACAACAGTCAGAGTTTCTGTAGGTGTTCACCTCCCTATGCTTGCTATTCATGATAAATTTGATTTATAGAAGTGCTCATTATTTAAATAATATTCCACCCAAATTATTGTTTGTTCTCCATTTAAATAATCAGTGTTTGTTGTTATAGTGCCAGCTAAAAAAAAACAGTAATTATGCTTAGGCACAGCTGCAGAGCTGACTTTGCTTACTAATTCGTTAAAGGGTTAATGTCCCATTGCATTTTTTTAATTGTCTGCTTTATTGAGAGGATGCTCAGTTTTAACTGGATTTCCTCTTCATTTCCCTAAATGAGATGGAAATACCATTGTTTTTCCTAATGTGATATCAAGGCAGAACCATCTCTGGGGATGTCAGGGAGTCATTCTGCAGTCACGAAAGGGTAAGGACTGAATTCCGTGAAGGTGAAATTTCTTGTTTGGACAGTGTGATTGATCAGACTTTAAGTCTGTGCTTAGTGCCATCTATTAACATAGAGAACATCAGCCAGGCACAATGGCATACACCTGTAGTCCCAGCTGCTTGAGAGGCTGAGGCAGGAAAATCACTTAAGCCCAGGAGTTCCAGGCTGTAGTGTTCCATGATCACACCTGTGAATTGCCACTGCCTTCCATCCTGTGCAACATAAACTCCATCTCTTTAAAAAAGTAGAGAATATGGTACCTGTAGTCCCAGCTACTCAGAGGCTCAGACACGAGAATCACTTGAACCTGGGAGGTGAAGGTTGCAGGGAGCCAAGATGGCACCACTGCACTCCAGCCTGAGTGACAGAGCAAGACTCCATTTCATAAAAAAGAGACAGCGAGAGAGAGAGAGAGAATATATATTTGGTTGCAATTAAAAAAAATTAAAAAGGAGAGTGTATTACAAGTTGAGGGTGGGGTCTCCTCACAGAGTTGAAGGGAAAGTTGGATAATCAAGCAGAAAGGCCAAGCTCAGAAAAGGCAGGAGCTAGAGCAGTCTTGGGTCTCTGTTAAGGACTTGCAGATGGTTTCTGCTGAGTATCACTATCTTCATGAATGAGCAACAACCATTTTCAGATTCACTTTCATTTTCCAAAAGAGCCAAATTCCAGGCAAAATGTTTTGCTGTGATTTAAGTTAGCATGTGTCTACATCAGGGTGGAGAACCTTGACTGACAGTCCCACCAGTCAATATCTAATGAGGTAAGTCCCTTAAAAATACATCTTAAGATCTAAAAAGGACTAACCATAAAAGAAAAAAATTGCTGAATTAAATCACATGTAAATTAAAACTGTCTGTTAAGCAAAAGCCACCATTAAGAAAGTTCAAGGCAAGCTGCAGCATAAGAGGAAGAGATATTTGCAATAAATATATAATGCCAAAGAAGTCACATCCTAAATATATAAAAAGCTTCTACAGATCAACAAGAAGACAGCAGACCACCCAATGAACAAAAGCCTTGAAAAGGTACTTCACAGAAGAGGCTATCCAAATGGCCAATAAACATATGAAAAGGTATATACCTTCGGTATTGATCAGTGTAAGTTCAGTAAAATCCACAGTATAACACACCACACACCCACCGACATAGCTAAAATGAAAATAACAGGCACTGTCAAGTGGTGGTAAAAATGTAGAACAACCAGAACATGTATACACAGTGGGTGGGAGTGTAAATTAGGACAGTCGCTTTTCATATCCAGTGACAGAACAATTCTGCTCCTGGGTACCCAAGATAAAAACAAGCATGCATTCATCAAAAGCATTTACAAGAATATTCATAGAAACACTAGCTCTCAGATATCCATCAACACTAACATGGATAAATTGTGTCACATTCACACAGTTGATTACAATGCATAAATAAAGATTAACACGTCACATACAATAAAGTGGATGAATCTCATAAACATAAAGAGAACATCCTATATGAGTTTATTTATCTAAGTTCAAAAACAAGCAAGTTACGGAATGGTGTTAGGAATCAGAATAGTTATTACCCAGGGGGGAAGAGGCAGTTAGTGATTGGAAGGGGGCACAAAGGGGTCTTCTGGGGATCTGTCTTTTGAGCTAGTGAATTACCTGCATGTCTTTACTTTGTAAAAAGCTACTGAACTTTAAACTTATGATTTATGTTATTTTCTGTGTATTTTATACTTTTTAAAAAATTTACCAAAAAAGAATAACAAGAAAGGCTAAAGTAACAATGCCTGGGTTTGAATTCTGATTCCATCCTTTCCTTTTTTTTTTTTTTTTTTTTAAATCTGGGATGCAGTCTCACTCTGTTGCCCAGGCTGGAGTGTAGTGGCGTGATCTCGGCTCACTGAAACCCCTGCCTTCCAGGCTCAAGCAATTCTCATCCCTCAGCCTCCTGAGTAGCAGAGATTACAGGCCTGTGCCATCACACCCAGCTAGATTTTGATATTTTTTGTAGAGATAAGGTTTTACCATGTTGGCCAGGCTGGTCTCGAACTCCTGACCTCAAGCAATCCACCTGCCTTGGCCTTCCAAAGTGCTAGGATTACAGGCGTGAGCCACCATGCCCAGCCCTGATTCTGTCCCTTTCTGACAGCGTGACCTTGGGCAAGTTACTTTTTTGTGCTTTAGTTTTGTCATCTGTAAGAGGGAGATACTAGAGTACCTATCTCATAGGGCTGTTGAAAGGAGCAAAGGAGATAATCTGGCTAAAGTGCTTGAAACAGTGTCAGATACACAGTAATCAGAAAATAACTCTTAAGCACATATACTTTATAGTGGCTGCTCCATTCTAGATATGTGGGGGAATCTAGAAAAGTACAAAACCCTGACCTCAAGGAGGTTTTAATCATAATTAGAAAGATGAGACATGTAAAAGAACAACTATTTGACCCCACAAGAGAGTATGGGAAATTTCAAATGAGTGATACCGATAAGAAAATCAGAAGAATTTGGTGCAAGGAGTGATTACTGTAGGTTAGAGTGTTCTGGGCAAAACTCATGCAGTTGTTAGAAGTCAGGACAGTGGTTACTCTTGGTCGGGGAAGAGGTTGGTCAGGAGCACAAAGACGCTTGTTTCTTGATCTGGGTGCTGGTTGCATGCATGTGCTCAGTTGTGAAAATATGGAGCTATGATATGTGCACTTCTCAGTATATGTGTTCTACTTCAAGGAGGTGAAAGGGCATTGGTTTCAAAACCTGGTTGATGGTTGACCATAGGCATGTTATATAAGCTCTATGAGTTTCATTTTCCTCACCTATAAACTGTAAATATACCTCCCCTTGGGTTGTCATAGGGTTAATGAAGGCAAAATCTAGTCCAGGATGGGACAGTCAAATGTTTTATGAACCTGATCTGCTCACTGGGGAAGAGGGTGACAAACGGAAGCAGACCTTTCCTGTGTTAAGATTTGGAGCCTATATCTGGGGTTCATTGCTTCGTTGGAAGAATGACCTCATGTCATTATTGGTGTTGTGAATGAAACCTGTCACAGTGTGTCATTGTGGTGGCGCAGTGACTCAGCCACCGGGGCAGAGGGCACTTCTGCCTGTCAGGGCCACTGCTTGACACTTGTCCCACACCACCACTGTTGGTTTCCCTTTTCTGTGCTTAGTCATAGCCACACCTGCAAGTGCACACAATGTTTGATCCAAATATGCGCTCAGTAAATATTTGCTGAGTGCCTGCTGGGTGTCAGGCTCTGATGGAGCATATAATAATGACTAAAAACAGAGTAAAAGTAAAACAACATAACACATTAAAGGCTTGGCCTTCAAATATCTTGCAGTCTAGTAACAAGGTAGACGTGTTTCTTCTGAAAGCTACTTTTCCCCCTCCTCTCTTCTTTCTCGCTCCATATCCTCTACTCACCCAGTACTCATTTTCTCATTCTCTCTCTTTTTTTTTTTTTTAATTTTAAATCTTTCACGTAAGGTCAGTGGAGACATTTTCTGATTCTCATTCTGATTTGTATTCATTCTTTCTCTCTTTTACACACACACACACACACACACACACACCCTCACTGAACTCCATTCCATATAATCAGTCTGAAAACCATTTAACAAAAGCAATTAACTCCTAGCAAATATTTTTCTACTTGTTCCTACCCCTCCAAACTATAGATGGCAGTGCCTTGCATTAATTACAACAGAAACAATCAGTAAGTGTTCATTCTATGTACAGCACCATGTCAGGTACTTGCCCACATCATCTGTAATTCTCACAATGGCCGACAGAACATCATTATCCCATTTGAAAGGTGAGGGATCTGAGGCTTACAGGTCTTACATAATTTTCCCAATGTCCCCCATAACCTGTTTGTGGCACAGCACAAGCCTGCTCTCTCTTGACATGCCATCCTCCTTGTAGAGCCATCTGCCGTGTCCTCTCTGATTATTAAATGATGTAAACACCCTCCGCATCAGTCTGTCAATCAACTTTACATGCAAAGCTGTGTGTTAGCAGAAGTTGCCACCATGGATTCTGACACCCTGGTCATTCTCTTACTTTAATGAGTCTAGTTTGACTAGAAATGTCAGTAAAGAACCAGTCAGCCTTGCAAACAATTTCTGAGTTGTTGCATAAATGCTTTAATATTCAGAAGCACTAACCTGCTGCACCATCAGAAGAGATACTGAGCCTATTTCATTATCTATATTAAAATCTCGGATGCAAGTGAGCCTTTCCATCACTACAGGAAGAGCCTGTGTGTATTGAGAAAGTTCTGCCATTTTGGACCTTCCTTCCTAGACTCTCTCTCTTAGACTACTTTAACACTTGTTAGCCTGTGTTCCAGAAATTTATGGACAGATGGGAGTGTCTGATGCTGATTGAAGTGAGTATTGCTGTAAGCTGGGCACAGAGGAGCCAGCTGATACGCTGCATGCTTATAAATGCTGTTCTAAATGGTTTTTCACAAACAGGTACAGTCCAGACTGGCTACTATTCCTGTTAATCCTGATGTTTTTGTGTCCTGGCCTCCATCCTTCAAATAAACCACTCTGACTGGGCCAGCCAACTCTCCTGAATGCACAGTGTCATGTTATGCATGGGGGCTCAAGTCATATTCGAACGGACAGGGAGGTCAAAGCTAGCAAATCACCATGAGCTTAAGATCTAGGTTTAAGCTGTTTAGCCTCAGAAACTTAATATTATTGTATTGAGAAGCAAACATTTCTGGAGATTGACAAATCTACAATAGGAAACGTATATTGGCAATATGACTAATAACAGTTATTTGTTCAAAAACTAAAAGCTTAAAATTGAGTTTCCTCTGCATGGGCTCAGGTCTTTACATATATTTTTTCCAGTTCTCACAACAATCCTTCAAGTTTTTGAATAATTATTCACATTTCACAAATGTGAAGACCGAGCTGGCATCCCAACCAGGTGTATTTACTTCCAAATCTTGAGCACTTTCTACTCTGTCTCAATGTCTTTAGACATTCTCTCTGCCAGTATACCACCCAGCTGAAATGTCAGCTCCTTTGCCCGTTTAGCTTCAACTATCCCAGACAGAATTACTGGTCATTTCCTCTTCTGGGTTCACACAGCACTTTTATATACCTGTAAGAACACTTTGTGTTGTATTGTAAGTGCTTTTACTGTATTGTAGTTGTTGGTTTATTTGCCTGTTTCCATCTCTAGTCTCTGAACTTCTTAAAGACAGTGACAAAATCTTATTCACTGTTTTACATTTAGCTTGTCTCGGGACCTGGCAGTGTTGGGTAGTGTGGAAGGACTGAGTTTAAATCTTATGTCTGTTTTGGCTGACGTTATGTTCTTGGCACATGGTTTACTGCCTAGTAACAAATAGTGTATGTTCAATAAATATTGAATGAGAGAATATAATCTTGGATATTGTTTTTTTTTATTAATTATTTCTAGTATTAAAACGGAAGGATAAAAATATCTACCTTAAGGGGTTGGTGTGAGATTAAATGAATGAATCAAACCTGGGGAAATGATGGTGCAATAGTAACTTTTGAGAGTCAGAGAATGGTTATGGGATTCATCATGTTGTTACATATATAAATAGTCAGTTTATTTTTATTGCTATAGTGGTATTCGATGATATGAATATGATACTGTTTGCTTATTCATTCTCCTATTGATAGGCATTTGGGGTGTTTCCAGGTTTTCACTATTATGAATAAAGCTGCTGTGAACATCCTTGAACAAGTCTATTTGTAGACATATTTTTCATTTCTCTTGAGAACAAACATAAGAGTAGAACTGTTGGGTCATAAAGTAGGTGAATTTTTAAATTTATCAGAGACTGCCAAGCCATTTTTCAAAGCAGTTTTACCATTTTATACTCCAACCAGTGATGCATGAGAGTTCTAGTTGCTCCACATCTTTGTTCACATTGATATTATCATAGGAGTATTTAGGATCTCATTATGGCTTAAAGTGCACTTGTCTGGTGTCTGATGATGCTGAGCACCTTTTCATGTGCTGTCTGGTCATGTATGTAGTTTCTCTGTGGCCTATTGAGGTGTTTATCTTTTTATTATTGATTTGTGGGAGTTTTCTTATGTATTCTGGATACAGGTCTTTTATTGGCTTACCTTTTAACTTTTTTAATGGTGTCTTGATAAATGGATTAACTGCAATTTATTTACATTTTTTTCTTTTATGGTTAGTGCCTGTTATGTCCTAAGAAATTCTTGCCTACCCTAAGGTCATGGTGATATTTTTCTACGTTTTCTTCTAGAAGCTTTATAGTTTTGGCTTTCATTTAGATCTATGATCCCTTTCAGATTAATTTTTAGATAAAGGAGGAAAGATAAAGGTCTGCTTTTTCTGTATGAATATCTAGTTGCTTCAGCACTTTTTGTTGAGAACTTTCTTCCCATTGAATTCCATGGCATCTTTGTCCAAAGTCAGGTGATTTTACATGTGTGGGTCTATTTCTACACTCATCATTCTGTTCCATTAGCCTGTTGTCTTTCCTATGAGACTGTCTTACTTACTGAAACTTTCTAGTCAATCTTGAAATTTAGTAATGTGAGTCCTACAACATTTTTCTTCTTCAAGATTGTCTTGGAGATTGATAGGCTTTGATAGCAATTGACTAGCTATAAAAAAAATTTTTTTTAAGCTTGGGAGTTTTTATTGGAATCGTATTGATTCTGTAGATCAATTTCAAAAAATTTTCCATCTTAACAATTTTGAGTTTTCAAATCATGAACATGAAATCTCTCCATTTGTTTAGACCTTCTTTAATTTCTCTCAACAGTGAAGAGGCCTTACACATCTTTTGTTAAATTTACTTCTGTGTAGTTGATCTTTTTATGCTATTGTAAAGAATATTTGTAAAGGACTTATTTCCAGTTACTTGTTACTAGTATTTCAATATATAATGGAGTTTTTAAAGAATGACTTTGTATCCCGGGGCCTTGCTATATTCACTTACAGCAATTGCGTTGATTTTTTTGGATTTCCTAAGTACACAGTGGTGTCACCTGTGAATCAAACGAGTTTTACCTCTTTCTTTTACTTTTTATTCATTTTTCTTGCCTTGTTGCAATACCTAAGGACCCCAGTACAATCTTGAATAGGTGAGACTGGGAGGAACACTTTCAGTATTTCACCATTATGATGTTAGCTGAGGTTTTCTTTTTGTATATGCCCTTTATCAGGTTGAGAAAGTTATCTTCCATTCTTAGTATGGTGATAATAGTATTCCTATTATAGTTAATGTGAGTTAAATTTTACCATACTTTTTCTACCTTTATTGAGATAGTCTTACATATATTTTTGTATAACACATTAATTCTGTGCATATATGGGTAACTTCCATAATATTCCTGGTGGATGCAGAAGAATTGCCTAAGAGAAGCCCAGGCATATATTTTGAAGTGACCGCCATAATTCTAGTACCAAATACAGTTTAATGTCACTTGATCTCCACCTGAGCCCTGTGGCTAACTTATCAGCATTTTGGGCTGTTGCTATTTTCAGTTTTTCCTTTACCAACCTTTTTAACAAAATAGGTATCTTTTATTTGGATGGTAATGTTGGGACTTTGGGTACTTTTTATTTTGTTCCCTTGTCTGTATTTTCTAAATTTTCATTAGAGACATGGATTAATTGTGTTTAAAAAACTTTTAAAGTTCTATATAGTTAATTAGATTATGGATTAACACACTTCAAACACATTTCTGTCAAGTCTTTCTAAAATTATATCCAAGTCACCTTGCTTGGATATGGGTGTTTCTTAAATCTCTGGGACCAATGCAGTCACAAACCATTTCGTGGTGGGTGACTAAGGACTTCTCTGTTAATCCTCTAATCATTTAATTTTAGAAGGTGCTCATTTTTTCACAGCCAGGCAGGAAACTTTAGATTTGAAAATAGAAGTCTTAATCCCATTACCTCATCTCTGTCCACTGAAGTCCCTGACTTTAAATGTCAACAGGAATCAAATTTACTTCATGAAACAAATCATCAGCATTGATCATCCTTTATCTAGTACCACGTTTTCTCATTACTTTTCACATATCCTGTATGCCCCACTCTGAGGCAGCCAGACAGTGCATATATGTACTAAAATTAAATACATTTAATGCTCTGTCCAACAAACTGTTTTAGCATACATAACGCTCATACTAACAGCTTGGTTAGACATGGCCAACAACTACTGGTACTTACCATTTTCTACACTGTCTGTTTTCAATATTGAGTTATGAAAATTCTCATCCCCAGATACTAAGGAAAAAATGTAGGCTCTATAACTGTATATGCAGAATAACCCTTATGTTGCAGAACTGTGTATGTTTATGAATGTATACATACGGAGTAAGACTGCTTGAAGGAAACACACATTATGGTGGTGACATTGATTATCTGGGGTAGCAGCAAGATTTAGGTGTTTTTAATGGTATGTGCTTCTGCACCTTCCAACTTTTCTAACATATAACTAGTTTCTTAAAGTTATTAAGAAATTTAATTTCTTGATATTTATAGAAACAAACTGTTATTTATTTCAGAATTTGGTGACTTGAACCTCTATAAAACCAATGTGTTTTGAAATGAATTAATATGTGAGTACCTTAGATCCAGTGTGCCTTAAATCTCCAGTGTCTTCATTGGAGGCAAAGAACACTTAACCCTATGGCCCTAAGGACAGTGTGGGACAAGTCACTTAAGTGGCATCTGTCACTTCAGGACATATAAAGTTGCAAGAGTGTTCTAGCCTTTCCACTTTCCCCTATTCTGTGGCTACTTGATTTTATTTCCTTTCTCAGAAGTTCTTTTGGTATTTAGGAGATCACTGAAAAAGCCATGACTTTCTTTGATCTGATATGTAACCAAGACTCTCAACACAGATCCATAGTTGGTAATGACAAGTTTTGGTTTAATTTACTGTAAATAAATATCCCAAAATGCTTTCTGCATATTTATGATCTACTATTTCTAAAATGCAGTAACTGCCCACCTGGTACCCACCTAGATAGCATGAGGAATGCAGGATTCACTTGGAACCTAGAACTATCTCAATATCTGAATAGCAATTGTAGGCCTCACCATACAGTGGTTGAGCACTTTTGAATGTTTAGAAGCATGTTCACATGTGTTGTTTCATATTTTCTTCTAAACAACCCTGTGAACTAGAACAGGGATTATGATTATTTCATCTTCCTATGAGGAAATGGCACAAAGTGGCTTGCCTTAGACCTCAGTGAGTTTGTGTGAGAGCCAGGACTAGAAATAAAACCTTTCATCCCATGACTTTATCAAAGGCCCCACAACTCCAGATGTCTTTTTCCAGGATCATCCCCAGGGATACATGGACTCTAAGGAATAATCCTGATAGTAATAATATCAAAAATATAATGTTTGCTATATACATTAACTCAGTTCTCACAACAATGTGAGAGGTAAGTACTATTATTATCTCAATAGGCCTTAGTTGAAGGGATGGAGGCCTAGTACAGCTAAGTAACTTACACAAGGTCATAGAGCTAGTAAGTCGGTGGAGTAGCCAATAGATGAACCAGCATAGAGCCACAGTCCACACTCTTTACCACTTGACAATGCGGTAAGTCCTATCTGCTTCCCACCTGTTTATGCTCAGATTGACCTAGGCTAAATATGGAAATTCTTCTGATAAGGGTCCTAAAACTCCTTTTCTCCAAACTTACAGAAGTATGTGTCTTCTATTACTTATTGCTTATATTACTTATATTACTTATTGCTTAAGTAATATAAGACACATATTTCCTTGTGGAAAGAACCAGGGACAGTAATGAGGCATAATAAAACTGAAATATTTTTGCTCAGTAGTTATACAAGTTTGGAAAGTTTTAGGAATTTATATCTTCCATGGTTGCTGCAAGGATCTTTTCCTCTATCTTTTGTCTGGCTGCTAAGGAGCTTGGATTGCAAGTAACAGAAGCCAACTTTATTAACTGTAAGCAAAAATAATTTATTCTAAAGATATAGTAGCTTACAGAATCAAAAGAAAAGCTGAATACTCGGGC
>PVKP010016587.1:0-17754 GCA_004027715.1 Plecturocebus donacophilus
TCTCAGCTCACTGCAATCTCCACCTCCTGGGTTCAAGTGATTCTCCTGCCTCAGCCTCCCAAGTATCTGGAATTACAGGTGCCTGACACCACACCCTGCTAATTTTTTGTATTTTTAGTAGAGACGGGGTTTCACTATGTTGGCCAGGCTGGTCTCCAACTCCTGACCTCGTGATTCACCCACCTTGGCTTACCAAAGTGCTGGGATTACAGGCATGAGCCACTGTGCATGTCTCTAATTGTTAATATTTTAAAGTTTGCGCACTGATATGTGTGCAATTATCCTGTAGCCTTCATGTGTGATACTAGTTTTGTTGGGTATATTAACTGATTTTTATTAGATCATCCCACCATGCTGATACTTATCATTTGCATGGTATATCTCTTTCCATCCGTTTTTAATATATCTGTCTTCATATTTAAAGTTCATTTCTTATGCATAGTATACATTTGAGTCAATCTTGCTTTTTTAATCCATTCTGATCATCTCTGACTTTTAATAGTTTAGTCCATTCATATTTAATACAGTTAGTAATATGGTAGGATTTTTATCTACCAATGTAATTTTTTTTCAAGACAATCTCACTCTGTCACCAGGCTAGAGTGTAGTGGCACCATCTCAGTTCCTAGGTTCAAGGGATTCTCCTGACTCAGTCTCCCAAGTAGCTGGGACTACAGGTGCGCACCACCATGCCCAGCTAATTTTTGTATTTTTAGAACAGACTTGGTTTCTCCATGTTGGCCAGGATGGTCTCTATCTCCTAACCTCTCAATCCACCCACCTTAGCCTCCCAAAGTGCTGGGATTACAGGTGTGAGCCACCATGCCTGGCCTACCAAAGTAATTTTTTAAATATTTGACCCTTCCACTTTTTGTTGGGCTTTTTAACTTTTGCAGGACTTTCTTTTGCCTATGTGGTGGGTGTGGGGTACTATCTCTTAGTTTTAGTTTATATTTTCCTAAACACTAATGAGGTTTAGCACCTTTTCATGGGTTTGTGAACTATATGGGTATCCTCCTTGCACAGTTGATTAGGCCTTTTTGCCATTTTTCTATTGAGTTTCATTATCTTTTTCCTACTTGATGCTGTAGAAGTACTTTATATATTCTGGTTGGCTATCTATACTGCAGTTCTCTTCTCCTACTCTATTTCTTGTCTTTTTATTATCTTAATGGTCTTTTTAAAGAAATAAGGATTCATAATTTTAATGTAATCAAATCAATTATTTTCTTAACATTAGTGCTTTTTGGGCCATGGCCAAAGGCCATAAAGATATTATCTTCTAAATGCTTCATGGTTTGGCCTTGTATTTAGGTCTCTGATACAGTTTGGCTGTGTCCCCACTCAAATCTCAACTTGAATTGTATCTCCCAGAATTCCCACATGTTGTGGGAGGGACCTAGGGGGAGGTAATTGAATCATGGCGGCTGGTCTTTCCCATAATATTCTCCTGATAGTTAATAAGTCTCATGAGATCTGATGGTTTTATGAGGGGTTTCTGCTTTTGCTCCTTCCTCATTTTCTCTTGTCACTGCCATGTAAGAAGTACCTTTCACCTCCTGCCATGATTCTGAGGCCTCCCCAGCCATGTGGAACTGTAAGTCCAATTAAACCTCTTTTTCTTCACAGTCTCACATATGTCTTTATCAGCAGTGTGGAAATGGACTAATACAGTAAACTGGTATCAGTAGAGTGGGGTGTTGTTGAAAAGATACCCCAAAATGTGGAAGCGACTTTGGAACTGGATAACAGGCAGAGGTTGGGACAATTTGGAGGGCTCAGAAGAAGACAGGAAAACGTGGGAAAGTTTAGAACCTCCTAGAGACTTGTTAAATGGCTTTGACAAAAATTCTCATAGTGACAGGGAGATGGAGATGAGGAACTTGTTGGGAATTAGAGCAAAGGTGACTCTTGTTATGTTTTAGCAAAGAGACTGGCAGCAGTTTGCCCCTGCCCTAGAGATTTGTGGAACTTTGAACTTGAGAGAGATGATTTAAGGTATCTGGTAGAAGAAATTTCTAAACACCAAAGCATTTAAGAGATGACTTGGATGCTGTTAAAAGTATTCCATTTTAAAAGAGAAACAGAGCATGAAAGTTTAGAAAATTTGCAGCCTGAGGATGCAATAGAAAAGAAAAACCCATTTTTGGGGTGGTAGAAATTCAAGTAAGCTGTAGAAATTTGCGTAAGTAGCAAGGAGCCTAATGTTAATCCCAAAGACCATGGGGAAAATGTCTCCAGGCCATGTCAGAGACCTTCACAGCAGTCCCTCCCATCACAGGCCTGGAGGATCAGGAGGAAAAACTGTTTTTGTGAACCAGGCCCAGGGTCCCCATGCTGTGTGCAGCCTAGAGACTTGGTGTCCTGTGTCCCAGCCACTCCAGTCATGGCTGAAAGGGGCCAACATACAGCTCAGGCTGTGGCTTCAGAGGGTGGAAACCTCAGGCCTTGGCAGCTTTCATGTGGTGTTGAGCCTGCAGGTGCACAGAAGCCAAGAATTGAGGTTTTGGAACCTCTACCTAGATTTCAGATGATATATGGAAATGCCTGGATACCCAGGCAAAAGCTTGCTGCAGGGTCGGAGCCCTCATGGAGAATCTCTGCTAGGGCAGTTTGGAAGGGAAATGTGGGATCAGAGTCCCCACTGAGTCCCTGCTGGATCACTACCTATTGGAGATGTGAGAAGAGGGACACCATCCTCCAGACCCCAAAATGGTAGATCCACCAACAGCTTGTACTGTGCACCTGGAAAAGCCACAGACACTCAACACCAGCCCATGAAGGCAGCTGGGAGGGAGTCTGTGCCCTGAAAAGCCACAGGAGTGAAGCTGCCTAAGACCAAGGGAACCCATCTCTTGCATCAGCATGACCTGGATGTGAGACCTGGAGTCAAAGGAGATCATTGTTAAGCTTTAAGATTCAACTACCCTGCTGTATTTCAGGCTTGCACAGGGTCTGTAACCCCTTTGTTTTGGCCAATTTCTCCCATTTGGAAAGACTGTATTTACCCAATACCTGTACCCTCATTGTATCTAGAAAGTAACCAGCTTGTTTTTTATTTTACAGGCTCATAGGCAGAAGGAATTTGCCTTGTCTCAGATGAGACTTTGGACTGTGGACCTTTGGGTTAATGCTAAAATGAATTAAGACTTTGGGGGACTGTTGGAAAGGTATGATTGGTTTTTAAATGTGTGAACATGAGATTTGTAGGGTCCAAGGGCAGAACGATATGGTTTGGACTTGTCCCCATCCAAATTTTAACTTGAATTGTATCTCTCAGAATTCCCATGTGTTGTGGGAGGGACGTAGGGGGAGGTAATTGAATCATGGGGGATGGTCTTTCCTGTGCTTTTTCTGGTGATAGTGAATAAGTCTCATGAGATCTGATGGGGTTTATCAAGGGTTTCTGCTTTTGCTTCTTCCTCATTTTCTCTTGCCACTGACATTAAGAAGTGCCTTTTGCCCCCGACCATGATCCTGAGGCCTCCCCAGTCATGTGGAACTGTAAGTCCAATTAAACCTCTTTTTCTTTCCAGTCTAGGGCAAGTCTATCAGCAGCATGAAAATTGACTAATATACTCTTTATCTCATCTGGAGTTACTGTGTGTGTGTGATATGAGTTTGGGCTAAAGCTTCCTTTTTTCCACAGCAATATCTACTTTTTCCTGCACCATTTGTTGGAAAGGCCATCTTTTCCCTCCACTGATATGCACTGTCATCTTTGTCATAAATCAGGTGTTTGTATATGCATGAGTCTATTTCTGGGTTTTCTATTTTATTCCATTGTCTTATTTTCTGATCTTTGCACCAAAACCCTGTATTTTTTAAGTTCCTAATCCTTAAAAATAAGTCTTGACACTTGGTAGGGCAAGTTCCTTCAAAACAATTCTTCTTTATTGAGTGTCTTGTCTATTATTAGCTTTTCATTTCCACATAAATTTAAATCACTGTTAATTTACACACAAAATTTCTATTGACATTCTGATTAATATTGCATTAAATCTATAGCTCTATGGGCAATTTGAGTGAATTGACAGCTTTACAGTATTGAATTTTTCATTCCATGAACATTACATATTTCTCCCCTTATTCTTTCAGTAATCTATATAGCTTCCTGCATAAAGGTCTTTCACATTTTTTTCATTAGATCTGTTTCATTAGACATTTTTGATACTAATGCTTATATTGCCTATTTTAAATTTTATTTTCTAACTGCTTATTAATGTTATATAAAAATTTGATTTACATACTGCTAATGAACCCAGGAACCCTGCTAAATTCTAAGTTCACAATCCTATTATCAGCAAATAATGACAATTTTATTTTTTATCTCATACTTCTGTGCATTTCTATTTTCAGATTTAGTGATCTCTCTAGGACCTCCCTTACAATGTTGAATAGAAGTGGGCAAATTTATCTTTCTCCCATTCTTAAAGGGAAACATTTTTACTTTCTCTGGTTAAATATAACATCTGCTGTAAATTTTGGTAGATGCTCTCTGTAAGATTAAGGAAGTTCCCTGCTGTTCTTAATTTACCAACAGTATTTTTTAAATCATGGATATTGGATTTAGTATAATCCTTTTTCTGCATTTATTAAGAAATCTTTTAATTTTTCTCTACTAATCTATTAATTGGTGAGTTATGTTGGTAAATTTTCTGATATTAAGCCAACTTGAAATCCTTACATAAATCCAATTTGGTCATGATATATCATCTTTTTTTTTAAGTGAAAGTAAGTTTATTAAGAAAATTAAGGAATGAAAGAACATCTACTCCATAGGCAGAGCAGTGGCCTGGGCTGCTTAGCTGCTTGTACTTATTGTTACTTCTTGATTATATGCTAAACAAGCAGTAGATTATTGATGAATTTTCCAAGAAAGGGGTAGGCAATTCTGGGAATTGGGAGTTCCTCCCCATTTTAGACAATATAGGGTAACTTCTGATGTTGCCATGGCATTTGTAAACTGTCATGGTGCTGCTGGGAGGGTCTTTTAGCATGCTAAGGCATTACAGTTAGCATATAATGAGCAGTGAGAACAATGAGAGGTCACTCTCATCACCATCTTGGTTATGATAGGTTTTGGCTGGCTGTTTCATCAGCAAGGTCTTTATGACCTGTATCTTGTGCCAACCTCCTATCTCATCCTGTGACTAAGAATGCCTAACCTCCTGGCAATGCAGCCCAGCAGATCTCAGCCTTATTTTATTTAGCCCCTATTCAAGATGGAGTTACTCTGGTTCAAATACCTGTGACATATTTCCCCCCCTCTTTTATAAGAGAACCTGTAATCCTAATGGCTGTAGAGGAATGAACATCCATCTTCTGTAACTTCTTCAGGCTGAATGGGGGCAATGATATTCCTGCCTATTAAGTTCTCTTGTATTCAGGGTAGAGAGAAGCTCAGTCACAAGATATCTGTATGTTGAGGGCCATTCATAACTCTGAGTTCTGACAAAAGGTGATACCTGAGTTCTGACAAAAGGAAGATTAATAAGTGTTCAATTTAAGAAAACATTCAGTGAACTTATCCTACATTCCTAAACAAAGAATACAACAGCAATATTTTCCACAACAGTAAAACCAAATCAGTAAAATTATCCTACGTAAACTAAATAAAAAGGCTTTCCATGAACTGGGCAATTGTTGAAACTAAGCTGACATGGGTTTGCTAGCTGATTCCAATATGTGGTCAGAATTAGAATCTTGATCCAGATTTTTATATTACCCATCCTTGTTTCTTCTGAGCTACAGCCAGAGATCACTTATTGGTTCACAGGAATACACAGTCAGTCTAAATTGCTGGGGGAAAAAAAACCTCAAAAACAACTGATGAGATTAGAATCTAGTAACAGATGTATCACAGTTCTTGAAATAATTTTTTTTCTCTCTCCAGTCTCCCATTTTTAGTAAAGACAAATTATGGCAAGACTGATTTGCTTTATTGTACTTGGCCTGATTATTTGTATAAAGTGCAGCAAGAATAATTATTTTTCACATAGGCTTTTAAAATGGGCTTTGATGGAACTTTGTTCCATAAAAAGAATCTCAGATAAGACTTTTTTTTAAAGCTGAGCCTAGCCATGGGTTTGTACCCTCAAATACCTATGAATTAGGTAAATTCCTCTCCTCTTGATGTCCCAAGATAACTTGGGGCTCCTCGGCCTGTCAGAAAGTAACATTCTTTACTTACCACAGGTTAGGAACCCTGTACAGGGACTATATAGACAAGGTATGAGGCCAGTTTTCAGCTTTTATTGGCTATACAAGTCAAATTGGACTCCTTAAAGGAAAGCACACTATTCCATCCAAAGCCTTGGCAAAATAGCTTCTCCAATTGTGACCTATTGCAAAAGAAAACATTCTTATTGTATTTATGCAAATAACTATATTGCTATAGGTTAAGAATACTCACAAATAGTTTTCTAATGCTGGAGAGATCAGTTAGCGAGAAATAAATATGCTCCAAAGTTTGTACGCAGGAGTATACTTTGCTCAATTGTTAAAAGCTGTAAATAGTTCAAGAGAAAAGTTTTCTTGGGTCTGATAAACAAAACAGGAACAGCAACATTTTAAGCAAAAGGTCAAAAAGATTACTTTAGTCTTCTATTAGTTCAGTCCATGTAGTTAACTCCTGTTCTGCTTGATATTTGTGAATATTCCAGCTCTCCAGGAGAGCCCTGAAAATTTTTTCATCTATTCTAATGTCACAATCACCAAAGTTACTAGAAACCTACATTCAAGAGCATGGCATACAATAATTGTACATAACAATTATAATTGTTATACACTAATATCAGAATTATAGGAGTTTCTCATAATTTTGAAACACATACCATAACATATTTATACAAACACAGCCCAAAGAAAGCCAAACACCATTTCATATTTGACAAAATTTTCTGTATGATTTTAATATACCAAATAAGCCAAATATGTCATTTTGGGACTTTAGGGGACTAATATCTAAAAGATTAATTAGGTAAAAAAAGACATACTTTATGATTTGATTTTGGAAAGTTAGTCAAATATTAAAGGTTTAAATATGTGATATTTTAAAATAGAATCTGAGGTTACTGTAAGCCATTCATTTAGCCAAAATGATAACTCAAAATTTTCAAAAAGGAAAATCTTTATGTATTAATAGAGAGAAGACTTAGCTTTCCAAACATTCTGTTTGGAAACATTCTTTTTTCCCTTCTTTTTCCTGTAGTTTATTCAAAAAGCAAACAAAAAATTTTCTTTTTTTTAATATAACATGAAAATATTGATGAAGAGAAAGCCCTAAATTTCACCTTTGCGTTAATGCATTATTGATGTTAAATCCAATTCTTAATAAAACCTTATGGACAAGTCTATCAAATTTTAATCAGTTTAATTATAAAGTATGATTCTCATAAATCTTTCATTAACCCCTTACATTTTTTTTTTTAAAGAGCAGATCATTGCTCTCAGGAAACCCTGTTGTGCTTTTATTCCAATGTTCAATTTATGGAAAAAGTGAATAATGCTGCTTTAACTTTAGCTAATATGTTCATACATAATTTTTTTACAAGATTAATTTTTCATAAACCTTCCAAAACTTTTCCAAACCTTCAGCTTTTTCCTAGCTAACTTAAAACAATCCTTTAACACTTTAGGCAAAAAAGATCCACATTCCTATGATTTCTTAAAATTTTTTAACAAAAACACATTTCACTTTCCTCATATACCTAGCATGTAAAACTGCTTCTTCAGTAGTCTCAATTATATGTCATAATGTTGACTCTTAGAAACGTTTACTTTTGGTAAAAAACCTAAGACCTAAGTGATTTTAATTATGTAGTAGGTGTGGAGCCTAGGACGTCAGACAAAGTGCAGATAAGGTCTGCCTCTTTCCAATAGCTAGGGGGCACAGCTGACTCCACATGTCCCCATGCCTTATCTAGAATCGAATGCTCCAAAGTAGTTAAGTGGAACAATTTTCAAGAGTCAAAGAAGCTGGGCACAGTGGCTCATACCTGTAATCCTAGCACTTTGGGAGGCTAAGGCAGGTGGATCACTTGGGGCCAGGAGTTTGAGACCAGCCTAGTCAATATGGTGAAACTTTGTCTTTACTAAAAATACAAAAATTAGCCAGGTATGGTAGTGCATGCCTGTAACTGCAACTACTCAGGAGGCTAAGGCATGAGAGTCACTTGAACCCAGGAGGCAGAGGTTGCAGTGAGCCGACGTCGTGCCACTGCAATCCAGCCTGGGTGACAGAGTTAGATGTGGTCTCAAAAAAGAAAATGAGAGTCAAAGAAGCAGTTTATGATCTTAAAGCATTTAGTAAATCTGATATCTGACCTTAATTTATACCAAATGTCTAAATTTTGAAGACATTTTAATTATACCAATAATCTTCAAAACTGTCTTTATTTCCAAAAGATTATTAAAGTCACATGAACAAAAAGACATTAAAGTTTCTATTTATTTTTATGAGAAAATATTAAGTGCTTATTTTTCTAAGTCAATTAATCAGAGCTCTTTTATTTATAAACATCACACACACAACACATATAAGTGCACAGACAGAAGATCCAGTAGTTGTAAGGTTTTTTATTTGTCTATTTCTTAATTGAATTACTGGCTTCAGGGTGGAGCCCTTGGAGGAACAGGGCCAGGAAGGTATGCAGTTTCTAAGGACTAATAAGTAGGCACAGCTGGAAGGCAAAACCAGACCCCCCAAATTAAGGGTACCATTTTATACTGGATCCTGGGTCCCCACAAAGGAGAAAAATACTACAGGAGAAATTAGTGCAATGCTTCTATCATGAATTTCATTGCAAGGCAACCCAAAGCCAATCAGCCCATTCTGTGATTAGCCCATCCCCCATGGAAGTCTTCTCTCAGTGAGGGGTGAGGTGTGGGGTGGTGAAGTATCTCCATACCTTCCAGGTGGCCAGTAGCAAGCTTCTCTGATCCAAATGTGCAAAGAGCTGAGCTGAGTATCACCCATAACTGCCATTAGACATCCCTAAAAGTACATCTCCTACCTAGTTATTACACACCAAAGCTCTCTCATGCTGTAATTTCTGATCCCCCCAAAAGTCAAACATGTCAGATAATGCAATGCAAAACAGAACAGAGCCATAGATTTTGAGAGGGATCTATCCACTTTCAATTGCTGGGGTTTCGTGAGGAAAACAGGTTTTTCTCAAAACAGGATCTTGGTGCCTCCTCAGTTCTTCCCAAGAAGTCTCGGCCTGTAAGAGCTTGAATATCTGCTTCTAATCAAGCTTTTAACCATAGCGCTCTAAAAAGAAAAAAAAATGTCCTTTTAAATCTCTTATTACCTGACTTTAGCCATGCCAAACCACCAATACTTCTGGCTTTGAATTCTACCAAAGATAATATCCCAGGTGCTCAGAGAAAAAAAAATTCAAGATGATTCATGGAAAAGAAGAGAATCAAAAAATGTCAAAGGTCATTCAAATATCAACCAGAAAATACTCATACCCTAAATCAGGATTGAACCCAGGCTGCCATGGTAAAATGGCAAAGCCTTGGCCACTGAGCAACAACATTGGGTGGTTTCCATTGCCCAACCCAGAAGGAGTCCAGAGAAGCCAATTTTGAGCTTGCAAAGGCTTTTAGCTGCTCAAGATAATTTTTAAGGCTACGACAGGAGCCCCAAAATTCCTGTTCCATGGAAGCTGGAGACCAAGAGGAAGTACCAAGGCGTGATTACAGGATCACGCTCCCAAGGACATTATCAACATGTGGTCTCTGGGCAGGATGAAAGATTGGACAGTTGCTCTGAATAACAGAAAAGATAGAAAAGAGAAAGGAGGGAGAAAGATCCAAGATGGCTGATTAGCAGCGGCTCAGGATTGTAGCTCCCAGTGAAAGCACAGAGAGCGAGTGGACGCCACACTTTCAGACTAATTTTTGTGGTCCACAGACTGGGAGATTCCCAGCAGAGGAGCCACACAGGTCACCAGTGTGACTCTTTTGGCCGGCGCAGCTGTTTGGCCAGAGCCCCGGCGCAGCACTTCTTGGTGCAGAGTATACGGGACTGGGTGCCCTTTTTAGTCAGACTCAGCTGGTCCCATCCCCACAAGGAGAATGGCAATTGGAAGCGTTGAGGACTGAGAGTTTCATAGCAAGCACAGCTGAACCTGGGAAGGCCTAGCTCTGTGGGTAAGGGGCATCTGCTGAAGCAAAACTAAGAAACAGAAAAAACTTCATCACCCACAAGCCGGATGTCCACTCAGAGACTCAATCTGAAAGTCAGCAATTACAAAAACGACAGGTGGATAAATCCACAAAAACGGGAAGAAACCAGTGCAAAAAGTCTGAGAACACCCAAAATCAGAATGCCTCTCCTCCTACAGGGGATCGCAGCTCCTCATTAGCAAGGGAACAAGGCCTGACGGAGACTGAAAGTGATGAACTGACAGAATCAGGCTTCAGAAGGTGGATAGTAAGAAACTTCTGTGAGCTAAAAGAACATGTTCTAACCCAATGCAAAGAAACTAAGAACCTTGAAAGAAGATTTAACAAAATGCTAACAAGAATGGACAACTTAGAGAGGAATATAAGTGAATTGATGGAGCTCAAAAACACAACACGAGAACTTCACGAAGCATGCACAAGTTTCAACAGCCGAATTGACCGAGCAGAAGAACGTACATCAGAGGTCGAAGATCAACTCAATGAAATAAAACAAGAAGGCAAGATGACAGAAAAAAGGGTAAAAAGGAATGAACAAAGTCTCCAAGAAATATGGGATGATGTGAAAAGACCTAATCTACGTTTGATAGGTGTACCTGAATGTGACAAAGAGAATGAATCCAAGCTGGAAAATACTCTTCAGGATATTATCCAAGAAAACTTCCCCAACCTAGCAAGGCAGGCCAATATTCAAGTCCAGGAAATACAGAGAATACCACAAAGATATTCCTCAAGAAGAGCAACCCCAAGGCACATAATCGTCAGATTCACGAGGGTTGAAATGAAGGAGAAAATGCTAAGGGCAGCCAGAGAGAAGGGTCAGGTCACCCACAAAGGGAAGCTCATCAAACTCACAGCAGATCTCTCAGCAGAAACCGTACAAGCCAGAGGACAGTGGGGGCCAGCATTCAACATCCTTAAAGAACTTTCAACCCAGAATTTCATATCCAGCCAAACTAAGCTTCATAAGTGAAGAAAAATAAAATTTTTTGCAAACAAGCAAGCACTCAGAGATTACATCACCACCAGGCCTGCTTTACAAGAGCTTCTGAAAGAAGCGCTACACATAGAAAGAAACAACCAGTATCAGCCATTCCAAAAACATACCAAAAGGTAAAGAGCATCACCATAATGAAGAATCTACATCAACTAATGGGCAAAACAGCCAGCTAGCATTAAATGGCAATAATAAACTCACATATATCAATATTAATCCTAAATTTAAATGGACTAAATGCCCCAATCAAAAGACACAGACAGGCAAATTGGATAAAAAGCTAAAACCCATCAGTATGCTGTATTTAGACCCATCTCACATGCAAGGATACACAAAGACTCAAAACAGAGGGATGGAGGAAGACTTACCAACCAAATGGAGAGAAAAAAAAAACACAGAAGCTGCAATTTTCATCTCTGATAAAACAGACTTTAAAGCAACAAAGACCATAAGAAACAAAGAGGGACATTACATGGTGGTGAAAGGACCAATGCAACAAGAAGAGCTAACGATCCTAAATATATACGCACCCAATACAGGAGCACCCAGATACATAAGGCAAGTTCTTAATGACTTAACAAAGAGACTTAGACTCCCACACAACAATAGTGGGAGACTTTAACACTACACTGACAATATTAGATCAACGAGATAGAAAATTAACAAGGATATCCAGGACTTGAACTCAGACCTGGAACAAGTAAACTTAACAAATATTTACAAAACATACATTTTTCTCAGTATCACATTACACCTATTTTAAAAGTGACCACATAATTGGAAGTAAATCACTCCTCAGCAATTGCATAGCATCTCACAGGTTTAAATAAAATATCGATTGGCTGCTTGTTTGTTATTTTCATCCCTTATTCCTTCCTGTCTCCATTGTTAAGCACAATTATTGGCATAAAAGAGGTTTTTAACATCCATTTTTAGACTGCATTCTACCCTGGGCAATAGAACAAGAATCCCGTTCTCTCTCCCTCTCTCTCTTCCTCTTTCTTTCTCTCTCCCATTCTTTTTTCTTTCTTTCTTTTGCTCTTTCTTTCTTTTTTTCTCTCCTTTTCTTTCAAAAAAAAAAGAAAAGAAAAGAGAAAGGAAATAAAGGGAGAAAAGCATTGTCTGCAGCAGAGTGGGGAAGGTAAGGACTTCAGGGAAGCCAGAGAAAGGCCCACCCATTGCAGTGACTCTGAATCAAAACTTCAGGTGGCTGCTTGTCAGTAGTGAAGGAATCTTTTCCAGCAGTCCCATCAGCTCTCAAGTTTCTCCCTTTGGGGAGAAAAAAGTTCCCCATGTCCCATGATCTTGTATATGCCTAATCCTGTCACCCAGAGCCATCAGCAAAGAGTGCAAGGCAGATTAATGCAAAAAGAAAAGTAATTAACATCCTGTAGTGCCAAACCTGTTCTTAGCTGAGGGACTTTACTGAGAGGGACCTCTAACCTAGTAAATCTTAGGAAGAACTCTAACCTTCCTAAGTCAGGCCTTGAACCCAGGTTCAGTCAAGCGTCCCTGCCTTTTAAGAGAGCCCCTTAACCAGCTCTTCCTTAGGAGAGACTTTAACTCTCCTCTAAATTGGGCCTGTTGCCCAATCCCATCCTTAACCCCAGGTACCCCTCCATTTACCCAAAGTCGGCCAATTGGTGTTGTAGTCTACTTCCTTTGGGTCAGGGGTCTCCTCATTATAGTCCCTTTGGGGTTTGCCAGGAAAATGTCACTGGAAAGGGATCCTGATCCAGACCCCAAGAGAGGGTTCTTGAATCTTGTGCAAGAAAGAATTTGAGGGAAATCAGTGGAGTAAATTGAAAGCAAGTATATTAAGCAAGTAAATAAGGCCAGGCACAGTGGCTCACACCTGTAATCCCAGCACTTTAGGAGCTGAGCTGTGGATCACGAGGCCAAGAGATCGAGACCATCTTGGCCAACATGGTGAAACCCCATCTCTCTGAAAAAATACAAAAAAATTAACTGGGCATGGTGGCGCACACCTGTAGTCTCAGCTTTTCAGGAGACTGAGGCAGGAGAATTGCTTGAACCTGGGAGGCAGAGGTTGCAGTGAGCTGAGGTCAAGCCACTGCACTCCAACCTGGTGACAGAGTGAGATTCTGTCTCAAAAAAAAAAAAAAGAATGTAAATAAAAGAATGGCCACTCCATAGGCAGAGCAGCCAGTCATGATATATTATTTTTTAAAATACTGCTAAATTTGTTTTGAAATTATTTTATTTAGCATGTTTGCATCCACGTTTATAAACAAAATTGGTCTCTACTTTTCTTTTCTCATTTTGTCCTTGTTGGATTTTTGTATCAAGATTTTGCTAGACTTACAAAATGAGGTGGGAAGTTTTTCTCATTTTCTATTCTTTGGAAGAGTTTACAAGATTGAGATGCTTTCTGCCTAAATGTTTGGCAAAACTTATAGTTGATGCCATCTGGGCCTGGACACTTTTGTGTGTGCGTGATAGGTTTTTAATTATTAATTCAACTGCTTTAATAGTAATATGATTCTATTCCTCTTTCTTTCATAGGTTTAGTGAGTTGCATTTTTGTTGAAATTTGTCCCTTTAAATCAAACTTTCAAATTTATTGATATAAAGTTATAAAAAATACGTTTGTCATCTTTTGAATGTTTATAGAATCTGAAGTGATATTTTTCTTTAGATTCCTGATCTTGGTATTTCATTTTGCTTTCTTTTTTTATCAGACCGAATAAATTAATCAAATGTATTAATCTTTATAAGGAATCCACTTTTAGCTTGGTTGGTCCTTGCTTTTGTAGATTTGTTTTCTGTTTCATTCATTCTCTTATGCTTTTCCTGAGCTGTACATTTGCTTTCATTCTCTTATCTTTAATACTTCTTTCTTTTTTTCTAATTTTAAGCATTAAAATGAATGCTTAGCTTATTAGCTTTCAGCCTTTTTCTTTTCCAATGTAAAGTTTTCTCTAGTGTTTTCACTGCATCTCACAAGTTGAGGAGCCACTGTTAATTTATGTTTATACTTAGAAAAAAAAATGATTTCCTATTGTTGATTTGTCTCCCGCCTCTAGAATATAAGCTCAATGAAGGCAGATATTTTTGTTCACTGACTTATCCCCAGAAACTATTACTGTGCCTGGCACACAGCAGGTAATCAAAAATATTAAAGAAATGAACAACTTAGAAGTCGAGGGCACGGTGGCACTCACTTGTAGTTCTAGCTACTTGGGAGGCTGAGGTTGGAGGACTGCTTGAGCCCAGGAGTTCCAGACTACAGTGAGCTATGACTGTGCTATTGCACTCCAGCCTGGGTGACAGAGACTCTTTTGCAAAAAAGAAGGAAGGAAGGGAGGGAGGGAGGGAGGAAGGGAGGGAAAAAAAGAAAGAGAGAGAGAGAGAGAGAGAAAGGAAGGGAAGAAGGAAAGAAGGAAGGAAACAGAAAAGAAAAGAAGAAGTTGATGCTTGTTGTGAAGAAAATAGAACTGGGTGAAGAAGATTGTGAAGCAAAATGGACTTTTTACAATTTGAGCAATCAGAGTCAAGTTAGAGCTCAATGAGCAATGACTTGAGGAGGAGTGGGAATATGCCATATGGATAGAGGAAAGAGGCTCTAGGCAGAGGGAAAAATGGAAAAGCCTTGGGACTAGAATATTCTAGAAACATCAAGGAGAACAGAGTGGCTTGTGTGGAATGAACAAGGAGGAGATTACTAGGTGATAGGGAAAAAAAGAGATAAAGAGGGCCAGAGCACAAAGAGTCTTTTGGGTATTGAAAACTTTGGCTTTTATTGTATGACATGAAGAGCTATTACAGTGTTTTGAGAATGCACATTGCATTTTTAAAGGATAATTTTAAAGAATAATTCTGGCTGTACTGAGAATATAACAGAGAAGCAAGGATAGAAGTAGAAAGACTAGTTTGAAGGTAGGTTAAGACTTACTGAAGTGACTTCAGGCAAAATATGGAAGAGTTAAATTGGATACGACAAACAAACACAACCTTTTTGAGTTTTGCAGAAAAAGGAAACAAATGATTTAAGCAAAGGTTTTATTTTTTAAGATGGTAGAGATAAACAGATATTTATATACTAATAGAATGACCCAATAGAGAGTAAAGCATGGAAGGGTTCCCAAAACCCAGGATTCTAACCTCTGGGAGAGGAAAAGAACCAGTACAAGGGGGAGAAGGGAGAAAAGCAAGAAAGATATTATGGCCTGATGGAGAGTGAGGTCACTGAGAAGACTTTTATGTAAACACAGTTTCAAATTATAGCTACCAGAAATACCATTCCCCTGGAAAGTTTCAAAGTAGGGTGGCCTATCTCCATCCCCTTCCACATAACCACTGCTACAGTTACGAACCAGGGAAGATTGGTTTCACATAGAACTGAGAGTGGGTTTGTCAGCCTTTTCCCCAACCTCCACGGGGGAGCTGCTATTGACCCAGTAGTTCACATTACCATCTTTTTGTGTTCTGGTAAACTGCATGTGGTTTATCATAATATTTAAATCCTACCTCCCCACTCCTGCACCATGTTCTCTCATCAAGACAAGTACTGTCTGTTCTCTTTATTTTTCAAATCCCATAGCAGAATTAAGTGGGTGGGTTATTTGCCGGCAGATTATTCCTTTAGAGAAAGATGCAATCATCTAGATTGGGGTTTCTTAACCTCAGCACTATGACATTTGGGGCTGGATAATTCTTGGTGGTGAGGGGTGCTTTCTGGTGCCTTGTGGGATGACTGGCAGCATTCTTGGCCTCTCCTCACAAGATGTTAGTCACAGCTTCCTCCCCGCTTTCCCCTCATCCCAATTGTGACAAAAAAAAAAAAAAGGAAAAGAAGTACTCCATACATTGCCAAATGTCCCTAGGTTTCAAAAACTGCTTCCAGCTGAGAACCACTTATTTAGATGTAAAATTTCTCAATTCTTTGGCCAGGAGCAATGGCTCACACCTGTAATTCCAGCACTTTGGGAGGCTGAGGTGGGTGGATCACCTGAGGTCAGGAGTTTGAGACCAGCCTGGCCAATACGGTGAAACCCTGTCTCTACTAAAATTACAAAAATTAGCTGGGTGTGGTAATGGGCACCTGTAAATCCCAGCTACTCAAGAGCCTGAGGCAGGAGAATCACTTGAACCCGGGAGGTGGAGGTTGTAATGAGCCAAGATCACACCACTGCACTCCAGCCTGGGCAACAGAGTGAGATTCCATCTCAAATAAATAAATAAATATAAATAAATAAATAATAAGTAAATAAAATTTCTTAATTCGTTATCAATAAATCCTGGTGGTGTCAATAATATATGGAAAAAAAGCTGAGGATTTATTATCTATATCTTTATTCTCTGATTTATTTATGTCATAGATATCAGTGTTAACCTTCACTTCTTACCACTATTCCAAAATGAGTATCATGGACCCTCATTTTAACAACTGGTACCTTTCTGCACACGATTTCCCTGGGGAGAATAAAGGAATGAGAATAGTTGGACTACAGAAATTTAAAACACCATTGGTGAGATTCTACCATCAGAGGCTCTTCAAAATATTTGCCTTAAGCATCATGGAAGAGACTTTTTTTCTCTCAACTGATTGCTGATAACCTAAAATTGACATTATCTGCATTAGGCCCATAAATATGTATTACTTTGTGAGGTCTGAAAATAAAAAGCATCGGAAAAGGTCAATCAAGCTTGAAAAAGGTAAAGTTGAAGAATTTACACTACCAGAATTCAAGACTTAGTGCAGAGTTGCAGGAGTAAACATAGTGCGGGATTGCCAGAAGAATTTACAAATAGAC
This sequence comes from Plecturocebus donacophilus, assembly GCA_004027715.1. NCBI lineage: Eukaryota > Metazoa > Chordata > Mammalia > Primates > Pitheciidae > Plecturocebus > Plecturocebus donacophilus. The sequence goes on from PVKP010016587.1 coordinate 16,972, forward strand.
CAGTGGAAGAGAAGAGTCAGAAAAAGAGCTGATATGTGACAGATACCAGTGCAACTCTGCAAGGGAATGAATGGCTGTTCAATAATTGGTATTGGAACAATTGGACTTATAGGACAAAATTAAACTTGACCCCTCCCAATCATGATATGCAAAAATTAATTTGAGATGTATCACAGCTCCAAGTGAATAAAACAAAACAATAAAGCATTTAGAATAAAACAAGAGAACATCTTCAAGACAGTCTTAAATAAAACACTAACCATAAAAGACTAGCTTCATTAAAATTAAGCACTATACTCATCAAAAGACACAACTAAACATGTCAAAAAAGCAAACCACAGGCTCCATAGGCTGGGGACAGTGTCTCACACCTGTAATCTCAGCACTTTGTGGGTAAAGGTGATCCCTTGAGGTCAGGAGTTTGAAACCAGACTGAGGCAACAAAGTGAGACTACATCTCTACATCTAAACTACACTTAAAATTAAAATTAAAAAAGCAAACCACAACTGAGAGATTTTTATGATACATATATCCAACAAAGGCTCATATCCAACTCAGCAAGAAAATGACAAATAATCCAATTTTTTTTTAATGGGCAAAAGACCTTCACAGGTCTGTCACTAAAGAGGCTATTCAGGTAGCCAACAAGAATATGCAAAGGTGTTGAATATAATTATTTGTCATATAAATAATAATTAAAACTACAATGAGGCCAGGTGCAGTGGCTCATGCCTGTAATCCCAGCACTTGGGGAGGCTGAGGCACGTGGATCACTTGAGGCC